>SKCR01054398.1:0-29692 GCA_019454045.1 Zanthoxylum bungeanum | reverse complement strand
GATCCAAAGAATTGCAGGAATTTATGAAAGTGGAGCCAATACAGCAGTCAACACCAAGCTAGATTAGATATGCAAATTCATGGAGACTCTCCACTGGATCCACAAGTTCACCATATGGAGGAATACCAGAGTCAAACTTACTTGAAGAAACGGTGAATTTTGTCAACAATTTCAATAGACAGGGGAATAATCCATATTCCAACACCTACAATCCGGGTGGAGGAATCATCCTAATTTTTCATGGAGCAACAACTCAGGGCAAAAGAACTATCCACCACCTGGATTCCAACAACAGAACAAAGGCCAAGAACAGATAAATGAACCAGGAATAAAAGAAGTGCTGAATCAGTTAAAAAAATACGATGATATGTTTTAGAGCCATCAGCTTCCATCAAAGCACTGGAGAATCAAATCGGACAACTGGCCAATGCTCAGAGTTACAGACCGCCAGGTAATCTTCCCAGCAACACAGAACCAAATCCAAGGAACCGAGGAAGGAGCAATGTCATGCTATCACCTTAAAAAGCGGTACTGAATCAATAAAGATGTTGGAATCAAAGCAACAATTGAGGAAGTTCCAAAAGAACAAAACAACAGATGGAGGAAAAAGAAGCAAAGGAAAAAACAGATCACTCCACCTCCACCTTTTCCTCAACGTCTTCAGAAGAACAAATTGGACAAGCAGTTTTCTCGGTTCCTGGAAATCTTCAAAAAGCTACATATCAACATTCCATTTGCAGAAGCGTTGGAACAAATGCCCACCTATGCCAAATTCATGAAAGATATTCTTTCACGAAAGCAGAGATTGGGAGATTACGAGACAGTAGCATTAACAGAAGAATGCAGTGCTATCATTCAGAGGAAACTTCCCCCGAAGTTGAAAGATCCTGGCAGTTTCACTGTTCCTTGCGTCATAGGAGAACATGCTTTGGTAAGGCTTTATGTGATTTAGGTGCTAGTGTTAACTTGATGCCTTTTTCTATTTTCAGGAAATTACAGATTGGAGAAACAATGCCAACTTCAGTCTCACTGCAACTTGCTGATAGAACGCTCGTATTTCCAAGAGGCGTAGTTGAGGATGTGCTGGTCAAGTTTGACAAATTCATTTTCCCAGCAGATTTTATTGTCCTTGATATGAAGGAAGACGCAGACGTGCCAATCATCCTTGGGAGACCATTCTTGGCTACAGGTCGAACCATTATTGATGTACAAAAAGGAGAACTAACCATGAGGGTACAGGACCAAGAAGTAACATTCAATGTTTTCAAGTGCATGAATTTCCCAGATGATGAAAAGAAGGAGGAATGTTTCAAACTCGATGTGATACACAGTACCATTCAGAACTCTGATGAAAGACAAAGTTCTACTGACAAACTTAAAACATGTCAATTGTCTGTGGAGCCTAAAGATAAAGCATCTTTTGCACTGAAAGAGCCAATTCTTGCTCTACAAGCAACAGAAGAGAAAAAGTTCCACCAGCTCAACGAATTGGAGGAATTTCACAATCAGCCTTTTGAAGATGCCAAATTGTACAAAGAAAAGGGCAAGAAAAGACATGATGAGAAGTTAGTGCGCATACAACTGGAACCAGGGCAGAAGGTACTGTTAAACAAATCAATGGTGAAATTCTTCCCATGGAAGCCAAAATCACGGTGGTCAGGTCCATTTGTGATCACCAAGTTTTACCAAATAGAGCCGTTCAGATACATGATCCTGACGCTAAAAAAACTTTCAAGGTTAAAAACAAGCGTGTCAAGCACTACTGGGGAGAATCATTTGAGCGACAAAAAGAAAGTGTCACACTTTCAGATCCAGCTAACGTTCAAGAAGTCACGTCTAGTGACGACTTTAAACTTAGCGCTCGCAGGGAGGCAACCCATGCAATTTTTGTATATATTGTGATTTAGTGTGATTTAATTTTGTGTGTTTAGTTTTTGCAGATTAAGTCATTTCAAGATGGAAGAAGCTCTCGCAAATCTTCACAAGCAATTTCCTTCTCTCCCTCCAAAATCTCTGATGAAAGTTTACAAAGCTCGCTTGGAACGGATGAGGTTATTGACAATCCATGGTATTCCTAATGATCTTCGTTGGGTAATTGAAGCACGAGTCCGATTGGCAGGTGAGTCTTCTGACTCTTTTATTTCACATCTGCCTGGTTTTGGAAGAAGCACCTATGCAAAGAAACGTAGAGCTAAGCAAATGGGTGTTTGTTTCAAATGTGCACGATTTAATTGCAACACTCGTTGTCGTTCTTTAGGAATGGTGTCTAATAATCGCGAAGACAAAATTAAATTCATTAGGGATGATTGAGTAAGGAGTCTTTAGATGATATATCTTTAACTCTTGAGACGCATCCCAGTGGATATGTTCACATAGCCTTTCGCAGATTACATACACAATTTCAAAAGAAAGACAACAGTTAAGTCTCGGGAATCTGACTCAAAAAGACCCTGTTTGCCAATTTATAAGAAAATTGGATGGGAAGCTTGTCCCTGACGCATAGACGTCATTCAAGCCGTTACTTTTCTTGTAAATATTATATCTCTTTGTCTTTTCTTAATAATGTGATTTGTTTTGTTGTTTTTTTTTATTTTCTCCGACAGGATCCAGACCTTTTGACCTTTCACGATTTCTTTTGTTGTTTAGCTAACAATCGTCCTTTGGAAGATACTTGTGCTATTTTTACTCACCCTTTTCAGGAACTATAAATTCAGCCCGTCAATACACTTTTGAAGGCATCCTGATTTGAAAAAGAAATACATAAAAAATGGAAGCCACTTCAAGAAGACGAGTTGAAAACATCTGTGTGTTTTGCGGTAGTTTGTTGGTACTAAGCCACAATACGTAGAAGCAGCACAAGAATTGGGTCGAGTCTTAGCTGCAAGAATATGCACTTAATATATGGCGGAGGCAATCTCGGACTTATGGGGATCGTTTCAAAGGCTGTACAGGAAGGAGGCAGTCATGTTTTGGGAATCATCCCAAAACCCTTGGCAGAGGCAAATCTTATTGGATCATCAAACGGAGAGGAACTGATCGTGCCAGGTATGTCTGAACGACTGGTAGAAATGATTAACCGTGCTGATGCTTTTATCGCTTTGCCAGGTGGCTTGGGCACATTGGAGGAAATTTTTATAGTTCTATCTTGGGCGAACCTGAACATACACCAGAAACCGCTTGGACTGCTTAACGTTGATGGATTTTATGATTTTCTTTGTGTGTTTTTTGATGATGCTCGGACGTGAGAAATGGGTTCGTGTCAAAACCTATGAAAGAACTCCTTTTCACTGTCAGAACTGCTTCAGATCTAATAGACCAACTCATAGCCTATGAACCACAAGTTGACCCTATCCTTTCAAAGATAAATTGGTCTGAGGACGATCGTGGTAAGAGGCGTCGAATTAATCTGGATCTTAACCTTTAATTTCATGTAGAATTTCAGCTAACAGGTATTATTTTCTAAACTCTTCTTCTATTGTTTAAGACATTGGGGACAATGTCTCATTTAGGTTTGGGGGAGGGAATTAGTTGATCAGTACCTTATTTTTAGTTGTGTGTTATTTTTATTTTTAGTCCAAAATTTTTCGAAAAATACAAAAAAATTGAAAACTTTTCAAAAAATTACAAAAATATTTTGCGTTTTTGTGTTTTTATTTTGACTAAAAAGTGAAATTGGTAAAAGGTAGCTGAGTAAGGAGTTTCCACTCCTGAGACGTATCTCAAACCTAATTCGAAACAAGTTAATTTTTGTTTATTTCCTTTTGAATTATTTAATTTGTGAATTCTCCTTAAAACGACTAAAATGAATCTTCATATTTTCAGTTAGCAGGTATTATCAACATATATAGTAACATACGGACATGAGCTAAAATTGAAAAGTTTGTAATATTCAGTGCTCTAGTTTAATTGGAGGAAACATCTCAAAAAGCAATGGAGTAAAAAAAAAAAAAAAAAAAAACGTCCGAGATCCGAGTTATTAAGTCTGTAAGGGTGTTTTTAACACCTAGTGCCCTAAAACCAACTGGTTTGGGAGTCACTGGCCCAACACTCGCTACATGGATCAAAGATGCTGCAAAATATATTTATATCTGAAGTCTGGGTAATTAAGTCCGTAGGGGTGTCTTAACACCTGGTGCCCTAAAACCAACTGGTTTGGGAGCCACCGACCCAACACTCGTTACATAGATGGAAGATATTGTATATAAATAAAAAATAGAGAAAAATCAAAGAAAAAATCAGAAAAATGAGAAAAATTATTCAATTGCTACAAAAAGGTGTTAAATCTGATAGAACTTTAGACAAAAATATTACTCTCTTATCAACTGCACTTATGACTGTTGTGGGCAAAAATGAGTTGTTTAATATTTTGTTGGCTGTGTATATGGAGAATGGTAAAAATAATCGGAGAATTTACTTATTCGGTAATTTAGAATGAAACAAAACAACTATTGACTTGGAGTAGAAGTTTCACCTGATTAGTCACTAACATCTTTATTCTCTTTTCGCTTGTATTTTTGCTTTTGTGTGCATTAGTTTTATTATCTTTTTACTTTTGTAAAACGTTTGTGGGTATCGTTGCTGTAAGCCCTCACGAGACTACAACTCGTCCACTAGGGACACCTAGGGGTTTAAAGGCTTGTTGCATATGCTAAATGCAACCGTGATCCCTACGAAAGTGGCTTAGTTTAATTTTATTTTTATTTTGTTGTTTTACTCGAGGACTAGCAAAATGTTAGGTTTGGGGGTGTGATGAGCGGAAAATATATCAATATTTACCGCCCCTTTAACTTAATATTTTGTTTAGTTTCTCGGGTTTGATGAACGTTTTGATGTGTTTTAGTTTATTTTGCAGATAAAATAATATCGGGTCTCAATGAAATCATTTAGGATGAAATATAGGTCAAATAAGGGCAATTATTGGACTTGATATTTTAATTTTGGAGATTGGAAACTTGAAAGGGCGTTTTGACGAAGTGCAGTTTTGAAAATTCCAATTTTGCGCATTTGTCGTATTTTTAGCATAACTTTTTATTCAAATATCGGATTGAGCTGATTCAAGTTCCAGATTAAAGAAGACTCAAATATCTACAACTTTGAAAGACAAAATAATTTCGAATTCTGAATATTGCATGCCCGAAATTGATGAACCATCCAGAAGTGTGTAGTGTGTAATTATTAAAGTCACTTTCAATCATTTTCAAAGCAAAAAATAAATTAATAATAAAAATTATCAAATCATCACCAAACATGATAAGAGATTAGTGGAGCAATTAATAATGGATTGGTGGAGTAATTAGTGGAGCAATTAGTGGAGCAATTAGTGGAGCAATTAATAATTGATTTGGTGGATGATTTGATGGAGGCAAAATTTTGCCTATAAATACCAAGCGATTTCATTTGTAAAATTCATACTTTCTTCTAAGGAATTCCTTAAGAATACTAAGAAGATTGTATCTTGTTTGTTTATTTACAGCTTTCAGTAATTAATTTTCGTTTTCGCACTTTTTTTCTTTACTTTTCAGTTTTTACTTTCCGCAATTTACTTTTACGCACAATACTTTTCTTTCTTTAATTTTCAGTTTTTACTTTTCAGTAATTTACTTTCAGCAATTTACTTTCAGCAATTTACTTTTCATCAATTTACTTTTCAGTAATTTACTTTCAGCATTTAATTTTCAGTATTTTACTTTATGTCTTTTATTTTATTTAAGTTTTTCTTACTACCCGTAAATATGTGTCGTAACTAAGCCAGTTATCTGGGGTTGTGATGAAATCCAATATCACCGGTTTATAAGGGGTTAGATTATAGCTTGGGTAATATAAAGATTTATTTATTGAGTCTTAATCTTAATGCTTTTTCATTAACTGGCCATTAATAAAATTGAAATGGGAAACTTAAAATGAACTAGACATAGGGATTTTAAGTTTAAGACCTTAGAATCAATAGCCCACGATCTTCCTTGAGGATAGATAACCCTTTAATAGATTTCCTTACAGGATATGAATATACCTGTCGGGCGGGGGTAGCCTTAATTGGAACTTAATCTTAATGAATCTAGGTAATTTGGTTGACATAGACATATGGTTCAATTGGATTATACTAGGTATTTGTAATTGACCATCGGAAGAGGCTTTTACATAATTTAGTGTTCCAGGTTAATAAATCAATATATTACCCAACTTTAAGATAACCACTTCATCTTTAAAATGATATTGGAAGAAATCACAACCCTAGATAGTTTTTAATATTGAATTTTCTTAAAACCTATTTTCGACAAATTTGTTTACTTGCTTTAAAATTTAGAATCGTCACCATTTCAAATCAATCAATCAACTTGTTAGATAATAGTAATCATTTGACCTCATAAAATTAATAGTTTAGATATTAAGTCCTCGTGGGATCGATATTTTTATACTACTTGAACGATACGTGCGCTTGCGTTATACGTGTGTGTTTACGCCGGTCAATAACATACTAAACTAAGTCATGCTCGAACACAAGGTTGGATGAAACGAAAGATGTGTGTCTCTCAAGTGGTACGTGGCATTGTATCCCGAGTGCAAACCGCAATACCATCCATTCGGATTCGGCTACGGAATTTACGTCCGGGTTTCCATCCGATATACCTTAAGAGAGAACACATACTCCGTTCATCCAGAAATCACATCATGCACCAATCCACAATACTCATGCGAAATAAAGTAATAAAATAACTAAAAATAAAGGATAATAAATAAAAGGGGTGCCCTCAGGTCTAACCTTTTTAGTCGCTTTCCGGGAGTGCGTTTCACGGAGCCGGAAGGGTTATCATTCCGCTATTTTCACTGGTCCACTGTTTCTACTATTTGCATTGTTTTCACTGGTCTGCTGTTTCTGCTATTTTCACGGGTTGCTGTTTTCTCTTTTTTTTAACCATTTTTATCGGTTCGTGGTTTCCGCTGTTTTGTCTGTTTTTTACTCGGGTCGGTGAAGGGCTGCATATGTGAGACGTTTAGCCATGAAGGGCTGCTTGTAAGTGGCAGAAAGGGGCGTAGGCAGGGACGTGTTTGGTGGCTAGCTGTGTGGGCTCATTTTTGGTTAGTGGCTGTGGCGTGATTGGGTAATGGTTTCAATGAGTGATGTGTGTGGCTTTAGGGTTCCTTTATGTGGGTGCTGCGTGATGGGAGTGAGGCGAGTGTGGTGAGGGTTAGTTACGTGTTTGTGGGTGGCTTTAGGGTTGTTGCTTGAGACGTAGAATGGGGCTGGATAAAGGGTAGTATCTGGTCTGTGTCGTAGGTTGCTTAAAGGTTATGTGAAGTACAGTGAGTGAAGGGCATGCTGGGGTTTGCGGCTCAAATGATGAGAGAGGGATAATGATGAATGGCAGTACATGCATGGCTGGTCAGTGTGTGAGCTAGGGATTTATTATTTTTTTATTTCCCAGTTGCCGAGAGTGGAGGGTAGGGTTTTGTGAGAATTTTGCGAGGCAGGCTAGTCAGTGGCGTGAAGGCTTGTGAGGGGCAGTAACGTAGGGGCTGATGAGCGTGAGTGTTTGTTGATGAATCGAAGGGCTGGTTAGGGTTATTTACGTCCGTGACTGCATGGGCTTTGTGTTGAAGTCAAATGGTTGAGGGACGTGTTGAACGAGGGCAATTGTGGCTGTGTGTGAGCTGGTATGTGGCTTTGAGAGAGAGATTTACGTGGACTATTGACAGGTAAGGGCTGTTCGAGGGGCTGGTTCTTTAGGGACAGTGAGCTTTGTGTTATGCTCGGCTTTTGTAGGGTTGTCTTGCGGGTTGGTTAGGTTTGATGAGTTGGGTCCCCCCTCTTGGAGCGTGAGTTTGGCTTGAGTGAGATGCTAAGGACAGTATGTGAGTGAAGAGTAAGGTGTTGAGGGTAGTTTGTGGAGACGTGAAGGGAGCTGTGCGTGGTTAGGGCTTTACTCGTGTCTCAGGCAGAAGGAAGGTTAATGACATAAAATTGAGTGATGGTAGTGGAGTATGTTTGTTTGGCCGGTGTTATGATTTTGTGGCTGCTTCGTGAGTGTGTCTCGGCTAGTAGAGAGGGGCAGCTGAAGGGTAATGGCGTGTAGGCGGTGGGAAAAAAGGCTGTCGTCCCCTCCATTATGCGTGAAGTCTAGAGTTTATATGGTTGCTGTTTCAGAGAGTGAGGGGATCAAGAGAGAGGTATGGGTGAGAGGCATGGATGGTGGTTAGCATGAATAGGGTATGGGTGGTTATTGGTTGTGTTTGATTGCTAGTGTTTGGTCTTTGTTTGGTGAGTGAATGGGTTGTTCACGTGGGGTGATGGGTAGTTGTTAGGGCTTTTGTGTTTTGTTGATGGAATGTTGCTTTGTTGGTTAGTGTTTGGGATTGTTTAATGATGATTGGTGGCTTTGTATGGGTGTAGTGGTTTATTTCTTATTATTCAAGTGGGGATGGGGGTTTGGCTCTGTTGTTTTATTTTGTGAACGGGGTGTATGGGCGTGAGGGGTGGTTTAGTGAGAGAGAGGCGAGGCCGAGAATTTGTTTAAGATTTAGGCGGGGAATAAATTTAAAATAGAGATCGAACGAGTAAACCCGAAGCTAAACGAGCGAACCAAATCCAATGAGGTATCAATTCTGACCCTTCCCTTCCGACGTCCGTTTCCCGCGACTTCCGCAACTTAAAAGGTAGTGCCTCCAAATGAGACTCATCATAGGGACTTTTATTCAAAAATGAAGTGCCTACAGTCACCCCCACTTTGATGGGACTTGTGTAATGTGTAACAGTGACAATCTTATCAAAGTTATGCAATGCATTTTCACTTACCTAGCTCGCCAGCTGCCACATGACCTGCCTGCTGCTTCGACTTGAGTTGATCTGGTGATCCATTTTTGGCATCTGTTGTGTGTATGCTCCATTTTGGAGCGCCATTTTCGGCATCTGTTGTGTGTGTGCTCCATTTTGGATCGCCATTTTCGGCATCTGTTGTGTGTGCTCCATTTTGGAGCGCCATTTTCGGTATCTGTTGTGTGTGCTCCATTTTGGAGAGCCATTTTCGGCATCTGTTGTGTGTGTGTTCCATTTTGGAGCGCCATTTTCGGTACCGGTTGTATGTGCTCCATTTTGGAGCGCCATTTTCGGCATCTATTGTGTGTGCTCCACTTTGGAGCGCCATTTTTGGCATCTGTTATGTGTGTGCTCCATTTTGGAGTGCCATTTCTGGCATGTGTTGTGTGTGATCCATTTTGGAGTGCCATTTTCGGCATCTGTTGTGTGTGTGCTCCATTTTGGATCGCCATTTTCGGCATCTGTTGTGTGTGCTCCATTTTGGAACGCCATTTTCGGAATCTGTTATTTGATGAGAGGTGGCTCATTTTTGAATCGTTACTTGATGAGATGGTCTTTACCGCTACAATCCTGCGAACAAAATAAGAATTGTATGTATGTGATATGTATGCATGTTTGCATGGATGCATGATGCTGATGTGAGCCTCGCCTCCAAACCGATACCGATGTGGGCCTCCCCATAAACTGACACTGATGTGGGTCTCGGCCTTCGGGACTCATCCCCAAACTGATACTGATGTGGGCCTCGGCCTTGGGACTCACCCCCAAACTGATGCTAATGCGGGCTTCGACCCCCAAACAGATACTGATATGGCCTCGCCCCCAGACTGATACTGATATGGGCCTCGCCACAAACTGATACTGATATGGGCCTCGCCCCCAGACTTATACTGATATGGGCCTCGCACCTAGACTGATACTGATATGGGCCTCGCGCTAAACTGATACTGATATGAGCCTCGACCCCCAAAAGATACTTATGTGGGCCTCGCCCCTAGACAGATACTGATATGGGCCTCACCCCCAGACTGATACTGATATGGGCCTCGCCCCAAACTGATACTGATGTGGGCCTCGCCCCCAGACTGATACTGATATGGGCCTCGCCCTAAACTGATACTGATATGGGCCTCGCCCTAAACTGATACTGATGTGGGCCTCGCCCCCAGACTGATACTGATATGGGCCTCGCCCCAAACTAATACTGTTATGGGCCTCGCCCCAAACTGATACTGATATGGGCCTCGCCCTAAACTGATACTGATATGGGCCTCGCCCTAAACTGATACTGATGTCATATTGATGCTTCTGATTGGCTTTCATTTTCCGCTTTCTCTCTTTCTTCTTCAAAACCTGTGAACACAAAACACAAAAAGGAATGCGAAATGTGTTACGTGTATGCATGCATGCGTGAATGAGTTTCCCATCCCGTTGGGTTTGGACTTCCGCCAATTCCCTTGATGACCATTCTTCTATTCCTTAGGGAAAGTACTGTTTTCAATCTACCCACATTGATCGGCTTGGTGAACTAATTTCCTTCCAAGTCTGACAGTCTCACTGCCCCATTTCCCAATTTCTGAATGGATATCCTGTCCTTTCTGCTTGCTTCTTCCGAGGACTCCATGTGTTCTAAACATCGCTGAGTATCATAGTACCAGGGCTGAATGCTTTTGTCAAACATACTCATGTTGCAGGTTGAAGGAAGAGACTCAGACAAGTAAACAAAATGAACGTCTTTATTATCATTAAGAACAGGTTCGAACAAGTAGATAGAATCAATGTCTTTATTAAAATGTAGAATTGCGATCAAATAAGCTAGGAAGAAAAGTCTCATCATCCACAACATTGCCTTCTTACTCGGCCTATATTTCTTCACCGTTGGCATCCTCAATCCTCATGAAAGAAGCTGGGTGGCTGAGAGCTTGGAGGATGAAGCTTTCGGGTAGGCCAGAGTTGATTATATAGATGGGTGGTGGAACGGAGTGGTAATTTAGTAGGGGGTTCTGATGTGTGTTGGGTTGTTCTTTCTCAGGATCAGGTATTTTATAGGCATCAATGAGGTTTTGGATTTCATGCCTAAGGCAGATACAGTTGTTAGTTTCGTGGCCTCTCCTTTGATGGAAGTGATAATACAGGCTTAGGTCAAGGTGGGTGGTATTTGATCTGGAAGTGGTTAAGGCTCTAAGGGTTTTAAGAGTCCTTGTCCCTTCAACTTTTCAAATACCTTCGACAAAGGTCTACCAAGATTGGAGAATTGCCTGTTTCTGATGGCAGCGACTTCGGCAGTAGCGGGTTTGGCCTCAGAATGCCCCGCAAAAGTCTTCATATTTTGGCCATAGAACTTTTTGTTCTCAGCTTCTTCTTCTTCTATATCCATAACAGTTTCCCTCAAATGTCGAAAATCTGCAATCATGGAGGTCATTCTCCTCAACTTGCCATAAATGGAGGGCTTGGTGCCCTTGATGATCATTTTGATTTGGTCATTCTCTGAGGGCTGAGTCTGCATCTTCAGAAGCTGGCTTCTCCAGCGGTCTACATACTCCTTGAAGCTTTCTTCCGGCTTATGCTTAGTGTTCTCCAAATCACGGAGTGACAAATCAATCTCCAAGTCTGTAACATACTGTTTCAGAAATGCATCTGCCAATTCCCTCAAATCCTCATTAACCTTTCTTTCAAGGCTACGGTACCACACTACGGGTGCCCCCTCAAGTGACATCCCAAACATCTTCTGAACTTGGTGCTGTGTTAGGCCCATTGAACTCATAACTGACACTTATTGTCGGAGGTGGACCCTCGGATCCCCATTCCTATTGAACTTGGCCATATCCGGCATCTTGAACTGAGCAGGCAATTGTTCCTCAAAGGTCATCGCCTAATAGTCTAGTAAGTCTTCATCATTACCCTTCATCTTACGGGTAACGGACTCTACCTGGTCACGGAGTTTCTGTATCTCGGCCTGAGTCCCGGCTATTCTCTCAGCGTCATATTCAGCCATATCATCATCAAAAGTGGGGATGTCATCCCCCAACCTATTCGGAGGCTCCTCACGTCTTACATTCTCAGAATTTCCCCCAGCACGGGGCACAACCATATTTGTCATGGCATTAGTCAAGGCTTGCAACTGTTCAGTAATTTTGGCGAGACCATTTTCCAACTGATCTATCTGGGATACCTCGTTATCGGATGTACTCATATCTGTTACCGGTCTTTTCCCTCTTCCCCAACCCAACGGGAATATATGATGTCTTTTATAGACATAGAGGGTGTTAACAGGATAGATGTATGCATGAGATGAATGAGATGCATGTGATACAAGGAATATATCAACTCATTAAAATTTTCACACAAATCGGCCCATCATCATTTTAGAAGCTTTTGGGCTAACTGTCATAGGAGTGAACTCGTCCCAGTTTAAATGGCCCAATAAGTTCACGTCTCATGGCAAGAAGTACAACCGTATCCAAATGATAATGTTCCTAAACTCAAACATATAATGGCCCATTAGCGTTTTAGAAGCTTTTGGCCTAATCATCATAAGATACGTTCTTGTCCCAGTTTAAATGGCCCAACAAGCCCATACCTCATGACAAAAGGTTCGACTGGATCCAAACGACAATGTTCCCAAACACAAGCATATAATGGCCCATTGGCGTTTTAGAAGCTTTTGGCCCAATCATCATAAGATATGTTATTGTCCCAGTTTAAATGGCCCACCAAGCCCATACCTCATGACAAAAGGTCCGAATGGATCCAAACGACCATGTTCCCAAGCACAAGCACAAGTAAATAACTCTTATTAGTTCTATGACTAAGGTTCACATGCGGGTTTACGGGGGTGTGGACAAAGGCTCTCGCTGATGAAGGATTGCCCACAACTAGGACTCCCTACTCAAGGGTTCAAGCGACCAAATGAGCGCACCTTTTTTTATACCTTACGGTACGTGCCAACGAGTTACGATATGTGACTAACTGTCAAATGGATTTCTTATTGTAGATTCCCCAGAGGGAGGGTGGAGCGAACTCTCTTAAATACCCAAGCCTCTTAGGCTCTTATCGCCTTGGTGATAGGAATAAACAACAAGTCCTCCAAATTAGTCAGTCACAGTAAGCTACTGGTAATGATTATCTAGGTGCCTTTACACATTTTCCTTATAGAAAGGTAGTGAATGAAGGAGGACACCAAACCATCACCTAGCTTTAATAACGCCTTTGATTAAACTCCCTAAACCCACAGTAGACATGGTTAATTTAAAGCACAAATTACAAACATTACAAGACATTATTTTGGGGCCGATTCTCTATCCCCAGTGGAGTCGCCACACTGTAGGACATAGAAATGGAAGACACTGTTCTAGGCTCGCGGCCTAGTTGGGAGTACGGAATAGCCCGCGGGGAACTAAACCGGAGAATGAAATGGAGTCGCCACCCGGTGTGAACCGGAAAAATGATTTAAGGCCGCACTCACCCCTCGCAAGGGAAGACCTCAAACCGTTAGGTTCGGAATGGTCCCTTACTTATGCCACTTGTAATGAACGGATTTGTACAATAATTTAACTCAGTCTACACAACATACATGACCAAGAATAACCTAAATCTAGTTCGCATTTATAAAGATAAATCCTATGTCTAAGTTTGCATGCTTTAATAGTAAGACATCACAACGAAAAACATACGATATCAACAAGAATCTCATCGGCATATTGGATTATCAAATATGAGAAATAAATAACAACCTAAACATAAACGTAGATTAAACTCCTATTGCGAAAGAAAATAACTAAATCATGCATAAAGAGACAATATACTAACGGCTAAATCATGATTAAAAAAATAAACAACATACTAAACTAAGTCATGCTCGAACATAAGGTTGGATGAAACGAAACATGTGTGTCTCTCAAGTGGTACATGGCATTATATCCCAAGTGCAAACTGCAATACCGTCCATTCAGATTTGGCTACAGAATTTACGTCCGGGTTTCCATCCGATATACTGCAAGAGAGAACACATACTCCGTTCATACGGAAATCACATCATACACAAATCCACAATACTCATGCGAAATAAAGTAATAAAATTACTAAAAATAAAGGATAATAAATAAAAGGGATGCCCTCAGGTCTAACATTTTTAGTCACTTTCCGGGAGTGCATTTCACGGAGCCGGAAGGGTTATCGTTCCATAGTTTTCATTGGTCCACTGTTTCTACTGTTTTCACTGGTCCGCTGTTTATACTATTTTCATGGGTTTGCTATTTTCTCTATTTTTTACCATTTTTGTCGGTTCGCGGTTTTCACTGTTTGGTCTGTTTTTTACTCGGGTCGGTGAAGGGCTGCATATATGAGGCGTTTGGCCATGAAAGGCTGCTTGTAAGTGGCAGAGAGGGATGTAGGCAGGGACGTGTTTGGTGGCTAGCTGCGTGGGCTCTTTTTTTGTTAGTGGTTGTGGCGTGAGTGGGTAATAGTTTCAACGAGTGATGTGCATGGCTTTAGGGTTCCTTTATGTGGGTCTTGCGTGAGGGGAGTGAGGCGAGTGTGGTTAGGGTTAGCTACGTGTTTGTGGTTGGCTTTAGGGTTGTTGCTTGAGACGTAGAATGAGGCTGGATGAAGGGTAGTATGTGGTCTGTGTCGTGGGTTGCTTGATGGTTATGTGAAGTGCAGTGAGTGAAGGGCAGGCTGGGGTTTGCGGCTCAAATGATGAGAGAGGGATAATGATGAGTGGCAGTACGTTTAGGGCTGGTCAGTGTGAGAGCTATGGCTTTATTATTTTTGTGTTTCCCAGTTGCCGAGAGTGGATGGTAGGGTTTTGTGAGTATTTTGCGAGGCAGTCTAGTTAGTGGCGTGAAGGCTTGTGAGGGGCAGTAACCTAGGGGCTGATGAGCGTGAGTGTTTGTTGATGAATCGAAGGGCTGGTTAGGATGATTTACGTCCGTGACTGCATGGGCTTTGTGTTGAAGTCAAATGGTCGAGGGACGTGTTGAACGAGGGCAATTGTGGCCGAGTGTGAGCTGGTATATGGATTTGAGAGAGAGATTTGCATGGATTTTTGATGGGTAAGGGTTGTGCGAGGGGCTTGTTCTTTAGGGACAGTGAGCTGTGTGTTATGCTCGGCTTTTGTGGGGTTGTATTGCTGGTTGGTTAGGTTTGATGAGTTGGTTCCCCCCTCTTGGAGTGTGAGTTTGGCTTGAGTGAGATGCTAATGACAGTATGTGAGTGAAGAGTAAGGTGTTGAGGGTAGTTTGTGAAGACGTGAATGGAGTTGTGCGTGGTTAGGGCTTTGCTCGTGTCTCAGGCAGAATGAAGGTTAATGATGTAAAGTTGAGTGATGGCAGTGGAGTATGTTTGTTTGGTCGGTGTTGTGATTTTGTGGCTGCTTCGTGAGTGTGTCTCGGCTAGTGGAGAGGGGCTGCTGAAGGGTAATGGCATGTAGGTGGTGGGAAAAAAGGTTGTCGTCCCCTACTTTGTGCGTGAAGTCTAGGGTTTATATGGTTGCTATTTTGAGAGAGTGGGGGATCAAGAGAGAGGTATGGGTGAGAGGCATGGAGGGTGGTTAGCATGAATAGGGTATGGGTGGTTATTGGTTGTGTTTGATTGCTAGTGTTTGGTCTTTGTTTGGTGAGTGAATGGGTTGTTCACGTGGGGTGATGGGTAGTTGTTAGGGCTTTTGTGTTTTGTTGATGGAATGTTGCTTTGTTGGTTAGTGTTTGGGATTGTTTAATAATGATTGGTGGCTTTGTATGGGTGTAGTGGTTTATTTCTTGTTATTCACGTAGGGATGGGGGTTTGGCTTTGTTGTTTTATTTTGTGAATGGGGTGTATGGGCGCGAGGGGTGGTTTAGTGAGAGAGAGGCGAGGCCGAGAATTTGTTTAAGATTTAGGCCGGGAATAAATTTAAAACAGAGATCGAACGAGTAAACCCGAAGCTAAACGAGCGAACCAAATCCAACGAGGTATCAATTTATGACCCTTCCCTTCCGACATTCGTTTCCCGTGACTTCCGAAACTTAAAAGGTAGTGCCTCCGAATGAGACTCACCATAGGGACTTATATGCAAAAATGAAGTGCCTACAGTCGCCCCCACTTTAATGGGACTTGTGTAATGTGTAACAGTGACAATCCTATCAAAGTTATGCAATGCATTTTCACTTACCTGGCTCGCCAACTGCCACCTGACCTGCATGCTGCTTCAAACTGAGTTGTTCTGGTTGTCCATTTTCGAATTGTGCTCCATTTTGGAGCGCCATTTTCGGCATCTATTGTGTGTGCTCCATTTTGGGGCGCCAGTTTCGGCATCTGTTGTGTGTGCTTTATTTTGGAGTGCCATTTTCGGCATCTGTTGTGTGTGCTCCATTTTGGAGCGCCATTTTCGGCATCTGTTGTGTGTGTGCTCCATTTTGAAGCGCCATTTTCGGCATCTATTGTGTGTGCTCCATTTTGGAGCGCCATTTTCGGCATATGTTGTGTGTGATCCATTTTGGAGTACCATTTTCGGCATCTGTTGTGCGTGCTCCACTTTGGAACGCCATTTTCGGCATCTGTTGTGTGTGTGCTCCATTTTGGAGCGCCATTTTCGGCATCTGTTGTGTGTGTGCTCCATTTTGGAGCGCCATTTTCGGCATCTGTTGTGTGTGTGCTCCATTTTGGAGCGCCATTTTCGGCATCTGTTACTTGATGAGAGGTGGCTCATTTTTCAATCGTTACTTGATTAGATGGTCTTTACCGCTACAATCCTACGAATAAAATAAAAATTGTATGTATGCGATATGTATGCATGTATGCATGGATGCATGATGCTGATGTGGGCCTGGCCCCCAAACCGATACCGATGTGGGCCTCCCCCTAAACTGACACTGATGTGGGTCTCGACCTTCAGGACTCATCCCCAAACTGATACTGATGTGGGCCTCGGCCCTGGGACTCACCCCCAAACTGATGCTGATGCGGGCCTCGACCCCCAAACAGATACTGATATGGGCCTCGCCCCTAGACTGATACTGATATGGGCCTCGCCCCAAACTGATACTGATGTGGGCCTCGCCCCCAGACTGATACTGATATGGGCCTCGCCTTAAACTGATACTGATATGGGCCTCGACCCCCAAACAGATACTGATGTGGGCCTCGCCCCCAGACAGATACTGATATGGGCCTCAACCCCAGACTGATACTGATATGGACCTCCCCCCAAACTGATACTGATGTGGGCCTCGCCCCCAAACTGATACTGATATGGGCCTCGCCCTAAACTGATACTGATATGGGCCTCGCCCTAAACTGATACTGATGTGGGCCTCGCCCCCAGACTGATACTGATATCGGCCTCGTCCCAAACTGATACTGATATGGGCCTCGCCCCAAACTGATACTGATATGGGCCTCGCCCTAAACTGATACAGATATGGGCCTCGCCATAAACTGATACTGATGGCATATTGATGCTTCTGAATAGCTTTCATTTGCCGCTTTCTCTCGTTCTTCTTTAAAACCTGTGAACACAAAACAAACACAAAACACAAAAAGGAATGTGAAATGTGTTACGTGTATGCATGCATAAGTGAATGAGTTTCCCATCCTGTTGGGTTAGGTCTTCCGCCAATTCCCTTGATGACCATTCCTCTCTTCCTTAGGGAAATTACTGTTTTCAATCTACCCACATTGATCGGCTTGGTGAACTTATTTCCTTCCAAGTCTGACAGTCTCACTGTCTCATTTCCCAATTTCTGAATGGATATCCTGTCCTTTCTTCTTGCTTCTTCCGAGGACTCCCTGTGTTCTAAACATCACTGAGTATCATAGTACCAGGGTTGAATGCTTTTGTCAAACATACTCATGTTGCAGGTTGAAGGAAGAGACTCGGGCAAGTAAACAAAATGAACGTCTTTATTATCATTAAGAACAGGTTCGAACAAGTAGATAGAATCAATGTCTTTATTAAAATGTAGAATTGCGATCAAATAAGCTAGGAAGAAAAGTCTCATCATCCACAACATTGCCTTCTTCCTCGACCTATGGGTTGTTCTTTCTCAGGATCAGGTATTTTATGGGCATCAATGAGGTTTTGGATTTCATGCCTAAGGCAGGTACAGTTGTTAGTTTTGTGGCCTCTCCTTTGATGGAAGTGACAATACAGGCTTAGGTCAAGGTTGAGTGCTATAGGATCTGGAAGTGGTTTAGGCTCTAAGGGTTTTAAGAGTCCTTGTCCCTTCAACTTTTCAAATACCTTCGACAAAGGTCTACCAAGGTTGGAGAATTGCCTGTTTCTGATGGCAGCAACTCCGGCAGTAGCGGGTTTGGCCTCAGAATGCACCCCAAAATTCCTCCTATTCTGGCCATAGAACTTTCTGTTCTCAGCTTCTTCTTCTTCTATATCCATGACAGTTTCCTTCAACTGTCAAAAATCTGCAATCACGGAGGTCATTCTCCTCAACTTGCCATAAATGGAGGGCTTGGTGCCCTTGATGATCATTTTGATTTGGTCCTTCTCTGAGGGCGAAGTCTGCATCTTCAGAAGCTGGCTTCTCCAGCGGTCTACATACTCCTTGAAGCTTTCTTCCGGCTTCTGCTTACTGTTCTCCAAATCACGGAGTGACAAATCAATCTCCAAGTCTGTAACATAATGTTTCAAAAATGCATCTGCCAATTCCCTCCAATCCTCCTTAACCTTTCTTTCAAGGCTATGGTACCACACTACGGGTGCCCACTCAAGTGACATCCCAAACATCTTCTGAACTTGTCGTTGTGTCAGGCCCACTGAACTCATAACTGACACATATTGTCGGAGGTGGACCCTCGGATCCCCATTCCCGTTGAACTTGGCCATATCCGGCATCTTGCACTGAGAAGGCAACTGTTCCTCAAAGGTCATCGCCTCATAGTCTAGTAAGTCTTCATCTTTACCCTTCATCTTACGGGTATCGGACTCTACATGGTCACCGAGTTTCTGTATCTCGGCCTGAGTCCCGGCTATTCTCTCAGCATCATATTCAGCCATATCATCATCAAAAGCGGGGATTTCATCCCCCAACCTATTCGGAGGCTCCTCACGTCTTACATTCTCAGAGTTTCCCCCAGCACGGGGCACAGCCATATTTATCATGGCATTAGTCAAGGCTTGCAACTGTTCAGTAATTTTGGCGAGACCGTTTTCCAACTGATCTATCTGGGATACCTCGTTATCGGATGTACTCATATCTGTTACCGGTCTTTTCCCTCTTCCCCAACCCAACGGGAATATATGATGTCTTTTATAGACATAGAGGGTGTTAACAGGATAGATGTATGCATGAGATGAATGAGATGCATGTGATACAAGGAATATATCAACTCATTAAAATTTTCACACAAATCGGCCCATCATCATTTTAGAAGCTTTTGGGCTAACTGTCATAGGAGTGAACTCGTCCCAGTTTAAATGGCCCAACAAGTTCACGTCGCATGGCAAGAAGTATAACCGTATCCAAATGATAATGTTCCTAAACTCAAACATATAATGGCCCATTGGCGTTTTAGAAGCTTTTGGCCTAATCATCATAAGATACGTTCTTGTCCCAGTTTAAATGGCCCAACAAGCCCATACCTCATGACAAAAGGTCTGAATGGATCCAAACGACAATGTTCCCAAACACAAGCATATAATGGCCCATTGGCATTTTAGAAGCTTTTGGCCCAATCATTATAAGATATGTTCTTGTCCCAGTTTAAATGGCCCAACAAGCCCATACCTCATGACAAAAATGTCCGAATGGATCCAAACGACCATGTTCCCAAACACAAGCACAAGTAAATAATTCTTATTATTTCTACGACTAAGGTTCACATGCGGGTTTACGGGGGTGTGGAAAAAGGCTCTCGCTGATGAAGGATTGCCCACAACTAGGACTCCCCACTCAAGGGTTCAAGCGACCAAATGAGCGCACCTTTTTTTATACCTTACGGTACGTGCCAACGAGTTACGGTATGTGACTAACTGTCAAATGGATTTCTTATTATAGATTCCCTAGAGGGAGGGTGGAGCGAACTCTCTTAAATACCCAAGCCTCTTAGGCTCTTATCGCATTGGTGACAGGAATAAACAACAAGTCCTCCCAATTATTCTGTCACAGTAAGCTACGGCTTGGTGGAAGGGTGTTGTTTAGGGGATGTGAGTGGACGTGCAAGGTGAATGGCTTGGCTTTAGGGTTTTGTCATTATGCGTTGAACATTGGGTGTTTGTGTGGAATGGCTGTTATCGTGAGGGGCTGCTGGCTTATTTGTGTGAGGAGCGTGTCTTTTGGCAGTGGGTGTGCTTATGTTTTGTGGAGGGTTGTGAGAAGGGTTTATTTATTATGTGTGTGGCGTGAAGTTGGGTCGGTTGTGCATGGTGTTTAGGTTTGGCGAGTTGCTCACATTGATTTCTTTTGGTTAGTGGTGTGTAGGGTTGATTGTTATGTGATGAAGCTGTGAGTTGTGAAGGCTGTGTGTGCGTGTCTTTGTTGAATCAGAGAGAATGATGAGCGAGAGAGAGAAGTCATGAGTTGATGAGGGGCCAACGAAGAATTAGGGTTGGTATAGGTCTCTTTTTATAATGGTGCATGCTAGGGTTTCCTTGTGTGTGCGTGGCTTGAAAAGGGAATAAATCAAGCAAATATACCGCAAGAGAGAACACATACTCCGTTCATTTGGAAATCACATCATGCACCAATCCACAATACTCATGCGAAATAAAGTAATAAAATTACAAAAAATAAAGGATAATAAATAAAAGGGGCGCCCTCAGGTCTAACCTTTTTAGTCGCTTTTCGGGAGTGCATTTCATGGAGCCGGAAGGGTTATCGTTCCTTTATTTTAACTGGTCCACTGTTTCTACTATTTGCACTATTTTCACTGGTCCGATGTTTCTGCTGTTTTCACGAGTTCGCTGTTTTCTCTATTTTTTTACCATTTTTTTCAGTTCGCGATTTCCGTTGTTTGGTCAGTTTTTTACTTGGGTCGGTGAAGGGCTGCATATGTGAGGCGTTTGGCCATGAAGGGCTTCTTGTAAGTGGCAGAGAGGGGCGTAGGCAGGGACGTGTTCGGTGGCTAGCTGTGTGGGCTCATTTTTGGTTAGTGGTTGTGGCGTGAGTGGGTAATGGTTTCAAAGAGTGATGTGCGTGGCTTTAGGGTTCCTCTATGTGGGTGCTGCGTGAGGGGAGTGAGGTGCGTGTGGTGAGGGTTAGCTACGTGTTTGTGGGTGGCTTTAGGGTTGTTGCTTGAGACGTAGAATGGGGCTGGATGAAGGGTAGTATGTGGTCTGTGTCGTGGGTTGCTTGAAGGTTATGTGAAGTGCAGTGAGTGAAGGGCAGGCTGGGGTTTGCGGCTCAAATGATGAGAGAGGGATAATGATGAGTGGTAGTACGTGCATGGCTGGTCAGTGTGTGAGCTAGGGCTTTATTATTTTTGTGTTTCCCAGTTGCCGAGAGTGGCAGGTAGGGTTTTTTGAGTGTTTTACGAGGCAGGCTAGTCAGTGGCGTGAAGGCTTGTGAGGGGCAGTAACGTAGAGGCTGATGAGCGTGAGTGTTTGTTGATGAATCGAAGGGCTGGTTAGGGTCATTTCCGTCCGTGACTGCATGGGCTTTGTGTTGAAGTCAAATGGTCGAGGGACGTGTTGAACGAGGGAAATTATGGCTGAGTGTGAGCTGGTACGTGGCTTTGAGAGAGAGATTTGCATGGACTGTTGATGGGTAAGGGCTATGCGAGGGGCTTGTTCTTTAGGAACAGTGAGCTGTGTGTTATGCTCGGCTTTTGTGGGGTTGTCTTGCTGGTTGGTTAGGTTTGATGAGTTGATTCCCCCCTCTTGGACCGTGAGTTTGGCTTGAGTGAGATGCTAAGGACAGTATGTGAGTGAAGAGTAAGGTGTTGAGGGCAGTTTGTGGAGACGTGAAGGGAGCTGTGCGTGGTTAGGGCTTTGCTCGTGTCTCAGGCAGAATGAAGGTTAATGACGTGAAGTTGAGTGATGGCAGTGGAATATGTTTGTTTGGTTGGTGTTGTGATTTTGTGGCTGCTTCGTGAGTATGTCTCGGCTAGTGGAGAGGGGCTGCTGAAGGGTAATGGCGTGTAGGTGGTGGGAAAGAAGGCTGTCGTCCCCTCATTTGTGCGTGAAGTTTAGGGTTTATATTGTTGCTGTTTGAGAGAGTGGGGGGATCAAGAGAGAGGTATGGGTGAGAGGCATGGAGGGTTGTTAGCATGAATAGGGTATGGGTGGTTATGGGTTGTGTTTGATTGCTAGTGTTTGGTCTTTGTTTGGTGAGTGAATGGGTTGTTCACGTGGGGTGATGGGTAGTTGTTAGGGCTTTTGTGTTTTGTTGATGGAATGTTGCTTTGTTGGTTAGTGTTTGGGATTGTTTAATGATGATTGGTGGCTTTGTATGGGTGTAGTGGTTTATTTCTTGTTATTCACGTGGGGATGAGGGTTTGGCTTTGTTGTTTTATTTTGTGAATGAGGTGTATGGGCGTGAGGGGTGGTTTAGTGAGAGAGAGGCGAGGCTGAGAATTTGTTTAAGATTTACGCCGGGAATAAATTTAAAATAGAGATCGAACGAGTAAACCCGAAGCTAAACCAGCGAACCAAATCCAACGAGGTATCAATTTCGGACCCTTCCCTTTCGGACGTCCGTTTCCTGCGACATCCGCAACTTAAAAGCTAGTGCCTCCGAATGAGACTCATCAAAGGGACTTATATGCAAAAATGAAGTGCCTACACCTATACCCTAGTTTCAGGGTCAGGTAGTAGCATAGATCAACAATCGTGGCTCTAATTCAGTGGCTTGGGGGGCAGCGATACGTAACACCCCAAGACCATTAGTTAGGCATATGAGGGGACGATGATATGTAATACCCCCATGCGTCAGGTTTTCAGGTGACATTCAGATACAGATTTTTCAGAAACAGATTTTTCAAAAACGGATTTTCAGAGACAAACTTACAAAAATTGATTTTAAGAAAGCGTTTTCATAAGAAACCATTTTATGAGAATTTCAGAGATTTACATACCAAAAGCAATTTTCAGAAAAGTTTTCTAGAAAGAAACTTATTTTCAGATTGTGAAAGAGATTTCAGAAGGGATGATTTGAGATGAATTTGGTTTTAGAACCATGGATTTCCAAAAAGTATTTTAGTTCCTATTCTAAACTGTCCACTCACTAGATCGTTCAAATAATCTAAACCCCCACTCCCAGTTTCTTTATTTTATAGGTATACCCGGAGGACGAGCTCGAGAGTACGGATACTGATGGCAGTCACTAGAGGGTTTGAGTTCACCAGGTCGAGTCAGAGCTGCATTATAGTCAGAGTCTAAGTAAAGTCAAGTGTCATACATGTTGTATAGTAGATATTGTGTATGTTATTGTGTTAGATGTGTTCATTATCATAATTGTAATATGAAGTATTGTTGAGTTTATAGTATGAGTATTTGAGATGCATTCCATGTTATCAAGTTGGGCGATGGTCCCTATGTGTAATTTTATGTATTAGATAAGATTAGTAGTGTTGATCAGAGTCAGAAGGTCAGAGGCTAAGGGGATATTACAACCTATTCCCTACTGGTAGCATATCTTGGAGGGGGATGTTATAAAGATGGTATCAGAGCATGGTCTAGGGAGTCAGTGACTGCAGTGGGTAGAGTGTTAGAGTCTTGTTTATGTTGTATGTTTGGGATACCCGTATGCGAGCTACTACCTCTCAGTATCCGATCATCGAGTATATCCTCAAGTCTCATAGAAAGGTTAGTAAGTATTCCTAAAGCTATCTAATTTTTCTTTTAAATAAAAGCAACAATAATCATTGTCCTATTAAAGAACTCTTTTTTAGTTATTCTGGTGGATTAATAGAAGTTCAAGATAAACTATACGAATAGATTAAGAAGTTCTAAAAATATTCATTCCAGAGAGTGGGAAGAAAAAGATATAAGAGAAAGAAGAAATGATGAACAAATATTTAAAGTATCCAGAGACAAAGAAAAATGGAAAGATAGAACTAGATAATAAAGAAAGTACCAGAACTCGTAATAGTAAAGAGAATAGAGTAAGTCTGAGCAAGAATAAGAGATGCTAGATAAACCTGAGTAGGGTTCCTTCCTTTCAAATAAGATTCCTTTTCTCCTCATAAATTTACTTCCGGTAGATCTAATAGCCTTTAAGCACCTCGTAGAAATAACAAGTTTCCCTGAATAACGAAAAATGGTCAGAAAAATAAGAGAAGCAAGAAATCTGAATCAGTTGGGGGAGTTTCCAGTAAAGAGAAATGATTAGTTGCCTTAACCAAATAAAATGATATAGATGAGGCCTGACCTACCAAAATCCTCGCCAATCAACGATACTGGTTAAGGAAACTGTCCTGACAGAGTCTATCTCATACCTATTTTATATGAGTAATAGACTCTACCAAGATATAAGAACACCAGAACAATGACATAGATACCCGTTGAGATGTAAAAACTTGTTCCGTCCTTTACCAGTATAGACAAAGATAACCGTACGAAAGTCAAGTACTCGTAGTGTTATATTTGAATAAAGAGGTAGTGAATTTTGAAGGATGGTTCACTCGTAAAGAGACCAATGAGGCTTCTTTAACCAAACAAGTAAGGACCTGACCCAAGCCAAGATGAGCAAGTTCACAATACTAGTGAGAACTCATAGATCAGACCAATGCCACTAGAAACTCGTGTAATTTTAAAAGAACAGACCTATGAGAGTAGAGACAGTGCGGATTAATGAAAAGTACCAGTACGGAGAGTAAGATTAGATGGAAAAACTATAGCCTATAGCAAGAGCAAAAAATAGAGATATAGGAAGTAGCGCAAAAGAATGAACCACTACTAGCAAGGTAACACGACTTAAAGCCAAAAGATGGGATATGGAAACAATAAGAAGGATAAAAGAAGTGGCAAGAGAGTTCAGAACGTATAGTAGCATAAATAAATTAGTTTGAAGGCAGTAACGTAAATAGAGGCCTCAGAACAGATTTCTATGGGATACATGTAGTCACCCCTCAAGTTAGGACCTAGTAAGGATGTGAACAAGTAAAGGAGGACACTTATGAGACAGGCAAATCATGAGCGAGCAAGATGGTCGAACCAAAAAGTTTGAGAGAATTTAGATACGAGTTATAAGGTAGTAATATTTTGTAAGGGATGAAGGAGTTTAAATATACAGTAAGTCTGGTCAACTCTAGAAGTTATAATTTATCCTATCGAATAACTAAAAGCTTTCCAAAAAGTAAAGGCTTAAAGGATTAAGGAACCAGAGTAAACAATGCGTATAACAACTCTTAGAAGTACGGTATCTGATTTATATAGAGTTTTTCCCACTGAGGAAGGGTTAGTAAGAGAGCAACATTCAAACTAAAAGTATTAGTGTTGACATCATAACTGTTAGGTTTATATCTAGGTCCCAAGATCAAACAAGCAATGAAATACATGTGTGAACACATCAACGGAGATAGCGGAATACTCACATCGATCGGTTGAGACGATTTGAAGACGAATGAAGCCACAAAGTGCACTGCCATTCACGCCCACTGCAGCAGTTCACTGCCCTCCAAAACAGAATTTTGAGCTGCGAAAATGAGCTCCAAGATTGCGTCAAACGAATCCCGACTCATGGGTGAACCTCCCTACCACCTTCGCAAGTCTCGTAAGTGTGCTAGCACTTGTGATTTTACCATAAAATCACACTCTTGCTTCCTCCAATGCTCGGCAGTTTCAGTGAAACCAGTGAGCAGAATTTGCCCCTCCATGGGCGTGAACAAGAGAGAAAGAGAGATGAAGATGTGTTGATTAGTTAGTAAAACAATTTCCAAAATTGTTTATATATTTTCCAACCAAAAATATAAAAGATTTACCAAATAATCTATTAAAAAATCAAATGGTAAATGCTTCCACCAACTAACACTATTCCAACCACACACATCAACTATTCATTGTCACTTTAATAAAGTGATGTAAGTCTTTCAATCAATCAATCACATCAATCAATCACATCACTCAAAGTGACATTTGATTTGACGCTTGATGTGACGAATGATTTGACGCTTGATGTGACTTGCGTTGCCGCACTCGAATTCGAAATACGAATGCGCTCGCAATCACACTCGGGCTCGGGTTCGCTAATCCCAATTAGCGATTTTTCCGTCGCGTCATAATTAAGTGATTACGCCTAGCGAATTCACTATTCATGTCGCTAAAGAATTAATTCTAAATTAATTTGTTCGCCCGAATTAAAATCTAATTTTAATTCCGCGTCGAAATCTAATTTCGTTTAATATATCAAATATATTAATTTAATCGATTAATTCCAAATTAATCATTATCTCTCTCTAGACGATATTTTATCCTAGATAAAATATCTCCGTAATTAATCCTAGATTAATTTTCTCTCTCTTCTATATAATCCCAGATTATTTAAGAGTGCGAGTTATGCGTCATCGGTGGATTATCGGGAAGCGACCCATGAGATCCCCGGATAAGTCGGTAGTAAATACGGTCGTCGGAGTATCCGAATCACGTATGTACCAAGTACTACGTTCTACCGATTTACGAGACAAGATCGGCTTCTAGCAAAGCACGAAGTCTACCCAATTCTCCGATCATATTCATCTAAGAATATTTAAGATCTATATCAAGCGTAGTATACCAAGTATCGTGTATATCGGCCCAGTATCGGATAGTCACGTGCTAGGGCTGGGGCTGGATAAGTGTCTGCCCCGTCCGAAGCACATGTCGGATGTCTTGTAACTAGTCTCTATAATCGGATATACATGACCTTGTCATAATATCCCGATGGCCGGCCAGCACTTAAGAGCACTAATACCGTATCCTGCGTGACATCATCTCCACTATGACTGGAGTGATACTTCCGTCTTGACATCACACCCAATACTCTACCATTCTCAATATACCCATCATTGGCGTACACAGAACCGGTTAGAGTCCTAGACGACCTCAACTAAAGTATATTGATTGTCGTAAGCATTAGCGGTGCAAGTCTCAGGTTAAGACCAACACACCTACCCTGATGTCGGACTCCCATAGACACATAGTCATAATACCAATGGGATTCCGAGGGGTCTATCCAGAGCGAAGCTGTTTCCCGTACCATCGGTGAAACACAACCTCATATCGCACTTGCATGAGTATCCAATACCCAAATATATGAGAACTATGCGGTTGTGCCTTCACAACGCGCACAAGTGCAATACTAGCCTATTCCGCATTATCGATGTCCAGTCTCGATAATACTACGACTAGGGATATTTAATGATTAATCCTTCGCGGACTGATACTGTCTCATATCATTCTCAATCCAGGAACTAATCATATGAACCTCTCTTCATTTATACATCTATGGTGATCTAATCACAAATGATGAGAGTGCAATTTCCTTGTCACATAGTTAATTTGTACAACAACACTATGATCTGTACAAATAGTGACGCTATGGGTCATATTATCCAAAAATCTCCCACTTGGCACATAGCCAGTCACTCAAGTGTCGTACACCCGAACTATATACGGTTCGCTCAAATTGTTGAGAAAAGGTTTTTCGTCAGCGGATTTCCATGATTATCGTCTGACGCGATTTATACGATCACCACATCGCCACGATGTATGATCCGAACGAATCAGATGAATATAGAAGTATATATCTGGCTCGTCGATGAGACCTTTAATTCTTTAGCCTTGTGCTGACGCCTAGCTCAGCTGCTAACAGAACTATATCTAATCTAATTAGATTTATTTTTTACCCAAATGGCTTCTATTGCTGCCTCAGCTGCAGCAATAATCCGTATTTGTTGTTAATTCGGCAACAGTATCTTGCTCGGAAGATTTCCAGCTCACTGTCCCGTTATTCAAACTTTATAGTACCGCAGTATTTAACTGTTTGGAAACTTGCAGCAGTGATCCCAGTCACTTCAAGTTCTTCTTCTCCATAGTTTTAGACATCATCTTTAGTTCTCTAAGATACTAACAGATGTTCTTAATTTCAATCCAGTGACTAACACTTGGATTGATCTGATTGTGACTCCATATGCTCAAAGCGTATGAGACACCATATCAAGTACATTTAAATGTACAATTTCCCAGAGAGTGTTAACAACTCCAAATCTATCCCAGTAGATCTTTATTCCTTGAATAAAGGTTGTTACCCCCAGAATTCTACGGAGAATTTCTATGAAAGAATATCTATGAAAGCCAAGCTTTCACCAATTGCTTTATTGGAATTTCCTTGTCAGTGCGCTCCCACTAACCTCCTTATATACATAAGAATCATTTCGTTTTGAGTCAAATCATAAACCATTATGATTATTTCAAAACGTCAGTTCCAAGAACCTTATGCTTGCTTTAATCCAAACATGGATCGAATAATCCGCAAACCTTGTTTGTCGGTTATACAAAATCGTCAGGATGTTGTAAACATTCTCCAAAAGGTTTCCTTTTCAGGAAAGCAATTTTGATCTTTAACTGACACATTTCATAAATGAAATATGCAGTATCAACAAGCATCTTCAAAATGGATTTACCATGGCAACAGGTAAAAGGTTGAACCATAATCAACACAATGTTGATAACGATACCTTTCCGTCATAAGCCTAGCTTTGTACGTTGGTATGTTGTCGTCCATGTATGTCTTCCTTGAAGACTTACATTGTAACAATAGGCACAATGCCTTGCGGTACGACAACTAGTATCCAAACATAGTTGTTATACATGGAATCTATTTCGGACTCATGGCATTTTGCCATGATAGGGAGTCGATACTTGTATCACTTCCTCAAAACGTAGTCGGTTGGTATACCTCCACAAGATTAATATCTTTATGAGGTGAGATCAGAAACCCATACCCCAGGTTATTTTCTGACTCTCTCCGATCTACGAGGTTCTTGTGTATTCGAAGATTAATGGTTTAGTTTCATCCTTGATGAACTATTCATGTTCCATTACGGACTTCGTGCCTTGAACAGTATTACCCCGATTTTCATCGAGTTGTTTTACTGTCCTCCCACTTACCACTGCATATCGGTATTCCTCTCAGGAAAACCGCATGGTGAGCAACAATCATATTGTTCCCATGTGAGATATTTAAGTACTATACTTATGGTTTTCCCTAGGATAACCTATATTGGCACTTATCCAATTTGGGTTCTAGTTTGGTATCATCCAAACGTTATGCCCGGCATACCCAAATTATTAGGAATGAGAAACCCTGTTTCTTTCCTGTTCATATCCTATATGATATATGTCAAACAGATTTATTTGGAACCTTATTCTAAATAGGTTTTGCACTGTTAATACATATCCGTTGAAGGAAATGGTAGCTCAGAGCGACTCGTGATAAACCTTATCATGTCCAACAAAATTCGGTTTTTAGTTCGGACACATCGTCAAACTGACATGTCTCGGGATGAGTCCTCATTTGAAAGAATACTATACTCTTTCATGTATATTTGAAACTTACTGCTTAAGTATTTTCCATTACGGTCTTACTGAGACGGCATAATACTATAGTCGATCTGTTTATCTACTTCGTGTCGAAACTCTAATAGTTTCCGATCTGTGTTCTTCAAAAGAAACACATAACCATAACGTGATGCCACATCCGTTAAGGTCACGAAATATTCATGTTCACATCTAGCCTAGCTAGATATGGGCCCACTAACTTCACCATGAATAGGGCTAACAGATCGGTGGCACTTACACTATTACCAAGTAAACAGTGTTTTAGGTACTTTACCTAATGAACTAGATTCGTAGACTTTATTTGAATAGTCAAATCAGTCCTAGTACCCACTCTTCAAAAGTGTGGATATACGAGTCTTGTATAATTGTGTCCCAGACAACAATGCCACAAATAAGTCTCTACTTGATCA
>SKCR01054397.1:0-29690 GCA_019454045.1 Zanthoxylum bungeanum | reverse complement strand
GGCAAGACAACCATTCGGCCAAGCCTATGATTTTGGGGAAAAATTATCCAATTCGATTTTTATCAAATTGACAATGCATAACACTATGTTATCATAATTTAAAACATACTCAAACAATTAATTTCACTCAAACATGCTCAAATCAATTTTGCCCAATTTTATCCCTAATCAAGTTTCATGCTCAAAATTGCTCTGATACCATATTGGGTTTCTCTAAGGTCCCGGGATCGATTTCAAGCATAGAAACATATATGTGAATACTCATAAAAGGATGGCGGAATCATACTTACAACGATCGGTTATGCGATGCGAGGGACACAAAAATTCTTCAAGCTTTATGTTCATGAGGCACTCGGCTTTCTTAAAAAATTTGAGCTCCAAATATTCGGCCATGGATGTCCTCCGAGCTCCAAGCATTAAGTTGTGATTCCATGCCCACGGGTGGGTTTCCATATAACCTTCGGAAGACTCCTAAAGAGTACTAGCACCTCGAAAATTTACCGCAAAATTCACAAAACTTCTCCTTCATTCTCGACAAAACCAGAAAAATAGAAGAAGAAAATGGCCCCTTAGACGTGAGGGAGAGAAGAGAGAAGAGAGAAACAAAATGTGTTGTGTATTAGTTGGTTGTGTATTAGATTTTCAAAACTAATACCAATTTTGCTTTCAAAAGAAGTCAAGGCATTAAAGCCATCCAACTACTTCTATCAATCACTCAAGTGACAAGTTGTCACATCACTCAAAGTGACTAAACATCACATCAATCAAAGTGACTAAAGATTTGATGCATGATGTGACTTGTGGGCCGCACTTGAATTCGAAATACGAGTGCGCCCGCAAACACTCCCGGCTCGGGTTCGTTAATTCAAATTAACGAATTTTCCTTTGCGATGTAATTAAATAATTATGCCTAGCAAAATTACTATTCATATCGCTAACGAATTAATTATATATTAACTCGTTTGCCGGAATTAAAATCCAATTTTAATTCCGCGTCGAAATCTAATTTGGTATAAAATATCGAATATATTATTTTATCGATTAATTCCAAATTAATCGTTCTCTCTCTTTAAATAATAAAAACTAATACCAATTTTGCTTTCAAGAAGTCAAGCATTAAAGCCATCCAACTACTTCTATCAATCACTCAAGTGAAGTTGTCACATCACTCAAAGTGACTAAACATCACATCAATCAAAGTGACTAAAGATTTGATGCATGATGTGATTGTGGGCCGCACTTGAATTCGAAATACGAGTGCGCCCGCAAACACTCCCGGGCTCGGGTTCGTTAATTCCAAATTAACGAATTTTCCTTTGCGATGTAATTAAATAATTATGTCTAGCAAAATTACTATTCATATCGCTAACGAATTAATTATATATTAACTCGTTTGCCGGAATTAAAATCCAATTTTAATTCCGCGTCGAAATCTAATTTGGTATAAAATATCGAATATATTATTTTATCGATTAATTCCAAATAATCGTCTCTTCTCTTTAAATAATAAAAACTAATACCAATTTTGCTTTCAAGAAGTCAAGGCATTAAAGCCATCCAACTACTTCTATCAATCACTCAAGTGACAAGTTGTCATATCACTCAAAGTGACTAAACATCACATCAATCAAAGTGACTAAAGATTTGATGCATGATGTGACTTGTGGGCCGCACTTGAATTCGAAATACGAGTGCGCCCGCAAACACTCCCGGGCTCGGGTTCGTTAATTCCAAATTAACGAATTTTCCTTTGCGATGTAATTAAATAATTATGCCTAGCAAAATTACTATTCATATCGCTAACGAATTAATTATATATTAACTCGTTTGCCGGAATTAAAATCCAATTTTAATTCCGCGTCGAAATCTAATTTGGTATAAAATATCGAATATATTATTTTATCGATTAATTCCAAATTAATCGTTCTCTCTCTTTAAATAATATTTTATCCCAGATAAAATATCTCCGTAATTAATCCCAGATTAATTTTCTCTCTCATTTCATTAATTCCAGATTAATAAAGTGTGAGTCATACATCATTAGTGAATCTTGGGGAAGGGACCCATGAGATCCCCGGATATGTTGGCAGTAAATCCGGTCGTCGGACTATCCGAACACGTACGTACCTAGTACTACATTTTTACCGATTTACAAGACAATGTTGGCTTCTAACAAAGCACCATGCTTACCCAATTCTAAAGAAATATATGATAGGAATAAGTGATCTATATCAGGCGTAGTATACGTAGCAAATATCGAATCTTTGGTAACTGTTGGGTTTCAATCAAGTCCCAAGATCATAGATTAAGCATAAAAAATGAGTTGAATACAACCAAATGAGGTGCGGAATAACTCACATGGATCAGTTGGATGATGCGAAGATGAAGACGAACTGCTCCTCTGTCAAGCTCGGCAGTGGCAGCTCGGTGTGGGTGGACTGCAAGGTTTTGAGTGGTTTTCCTCCTCCAAGATTCCGCCATTGAAGTTCTTTGAAGCTCCAAGCTTCAAAAATGGATTCCAAGCTCACGCATACACTGCCCTATCACCTAGGTATGCCTCCTATGGTGTGCTAGCACTTGGATCTTGCAACAAAATCACTCCTTTATTATCTTCATATTTCGGTCAAACCAGAAGAAAAATAGAAGAGAGGAGACGGTCCAAGACCGAGAAAGATGAAGAACCATTTTGGATCCAAAACGCAAATACCGTGAAAGAGAGAGAGTGGGAAAAAGTAAAATTGTAAAAGGTTTATATATTTTCCAAAAATTTAAAAACCATTTACCTTTTTCAATTTCTAAAAAAATCAAACATTAAATGCTTGTCAATCACCACAAATCAACTCACATCAATCACTCAAATGTCACATCACTCAAAGTGACATGTGATTTGACGTTTGATGTGACTTGCGATTTGACTCTTGATTTGACTTGCGTGCCGCACTCGAATTCGAAATGCGAATGCGCTCGCAAACAATCTCGGGCTCGGTTCACTAATTCCAACTTAACGAATTTTCATTGCGTCGTAATTAAATGATTACGCCTAGCGAAATCACTATTCACGTCGCTAACGAATTAATTCTAAATTAATTCGTTCGCCCGAATAAAAATCTAATTTTAATTACACGTCGAATCCAATTTCGTTTAATATATCAAATATAGTAATTTACCGATTATTCCAAATTAATCGTTCTCTCTCCAAATGTGATATTTTATCCCAGATAAAATATCTCCGTAATTAACCCAGATTAATTTTCTCTCTCATTAAATTAATCACAGATTAATTAAAGTGCGAGTCATACGTCATCGGTGAATCTTTGGGAAGCGAGCCATGAGATCCCCGGATATGTTGGCAGTAATCGGGTCGTCGGACATCCGAACACGTAAGTACCTCGTACTATGTTTATACCGATTCACAAGACAGGTTGGCCTCTAGTAAAGCGCCATGCCTACCCAATTCTCCGGAAACATGCTTACAGGAATAAGCGCTCTATATCAGGCGTAGTATACATGGTATTGCGTATTTCGATCAATTATCGGATGATCACGTGCTAGGCCTAGGGCTGTAATCGTGTCTGCCCCTTACGAAGCACATGTCGGATTTCTGGTGACTAGTCTCTATATCGGAAAACTATGACCTAGTCATATTATCCCGATGACTGCAATACTTAAGAGAACCAGTACCGTATCCTACGTGACCATCAACTCCATATGACTGGAGTGACACTTTCGTCTTGACATCACACCCAACACACTACGATTCTCAATATACCCAGTATTGGCGTACACAAAACCTGTTAAAGCCCTGGACGACCTCAACCAAAGTATATTGATTGTCGCTGGTATTAGCGGAGCTAGTCTCAGGTTAAGACCAAATACACCTACCCTGATTTCAGACTTCCATAGACACGTAGTCATACTACCAATGGAATTCCGAAGGGGTCTATCCAGAGTGAAGCTGTTTCCCGTACCATCGGTGAAACACAACCTCTATTACACTTGCATGAGTATCCTATACCCAAACATATGAGAACTATGCCATTGTGCCCTCACAACACGCACAAGTGCAATACTAGTCTTTACGTATTTATCGATGTCCAATCTCGATAAGTCTGACTAGGGATATTTAATGATAATCCTTCATGGACTGATACTGTCTCATATCATTCTCACTCCAGGAACAAATCATAGGGACCTACTATCATTTATATATCTAAGTGATCTAATCACAAATGATAAGAGTGCAATCTCTTTGTCACATAGTTAATTTGTACAACATCACCATGATCTGTACAAATAGTGACGCTATGGGTCATAATTGTCCAACAATCTCCCACTTGGCCTATAGCCAGTCACTCGAGTGTCTAACACCCAAACTATGTACGGTTCGCTCAAATTGCTGAGAAAAGCTTTTCGTCAGAGGATTTTCATGATTATCATCTGATGCGATTTATTCGATCATCACATCGCCACGATGTATGATCCGAACGAATCAGATGATTACCGGAGTATGTATCTGGATCGTTGATGAGACCACTAATTCTTTAGCATCTGCTGAAGCCTAGCTTAGCTGCTAAAAGAATTATATCTAATCTAATTAGATTATTACGATCCAGAAGGCTTCTATTGCTGCCTCAGCGGCAGCAATAATCCACATTTACTGTTTATTCAGTAAGTATCTTGCTTGGAAGATTTCCAGCTCACTGTACTGTTTTTTTTTGAAACAGTATAGTACCGTTTGCGACTTTCAGTCGTCTTTATCGGTTTCTCGAAAGCCAAGCTTTCACCGATTGTTTTATAGGAATATCATTTCCAAGAAATGACATATTATCATTATTGTATAAGACAACCACTATCAGTGCGCTCCCACTAACCTTCTTATATACACAAGAATTATTTTCGTTTTGAATTAAATCATACACCATTATGATTACATCAAAACGATAATTCTTTGAACCTATGCTTGCTACAATCCAAACATGGATTGAATAACCCGCAAACCTTGTTTGCTAGTTATGGTACGACAAAATCGTCAGGATGTTGTAAACATCCTCCAAAATGTTTCCTTTTCAGGAAAGCGATTTTACCGTTCTGCTGACATATTTCATAAATGAAACATGCAGCTTTAGCAAGCATTATCCAAATGGATTTACCGTGGCAACAGGTAAAAGGTTGAATCGTAATCAACACAATGTTGATAATGATACCTTTCCGCTACAAGCCTAGCTTAGTACGTTGGTATGTGTTGCCATCCATGTACGTCTTCCTTGAAGACTTATAAGTACCAATAGGCACAATGCCTTATAGTACATCAACTAGTTCTAAACATGTTGATATACATGGAATCCATTTCGGACTCATGACACTCTGTCATAATAGGGAGTCGATACCTTGTATCACTTCATCGGTTCTTGTGTATTCGAAGATTAATGGTAATAGTTTCATCATTGATGAACTATTTGTGTTCCATTAGGACTCGGTGCCTAGAATAGTATTACTCCGATTTTCATCGAGTTTTACTATCCTCCCACTTACCACTGCATATCGGTATTCCTCTTAGGAAAACCGCATGGTGAGCAACAATCCAATTGTTCTCAGGTGAGATGTATAAGTACAATACTTATAGTATCCCTAGGATAACCTACAATTGTCACTTATCCAATTTGGGTTTTAGTTTGGTATCATCCAAACTTATGGCCTATATACCCAAATATTTAGGAATGAAACCCGGTTTCTTTCCTGTTCATATCTTATATAAATCTGTCAAATAGAATTTAATGGAACCTTATTCTAAATATGTTCTTGCACTGTTAATGCCTATCCGTTGAAAGAAATGGTAGCTCAGAGCGACTCTTGATTAACCTAATCATGTCTAACAAAATTCGGTTACTCAGTTCGGACACACTGTCAAAATGACGTGTTCCGGGAGGAGTCCTCATTGAAAGAATACTATACTCTTTCAGTATATTAGAAACTTATTGCTTAAGTATTTTCCATTATGGTCTTACCGTATCGGTATAATGCTGTAGCCGATCTGTTTGTCTATTTCGTGTCGAAATTGTAAAAGTCTCTGATTTGTGTTCTTCAAAAGAAACACATAACCATAACGAGATGCCACATCCGTATAGGTCACAAAATATTCATTTACACATCTAGCCTAGCTAGACATGGGCCCACTTGCTTCACTATGAACTAGGGCTAACAGATCGGTGGCATTTACACTTTTACCAAGTAAATAGTGTATTAGGCACTTTGCCCCATAAACTAGATTCATAGACTTTATTTGATTGGGATCAAATCAATCCAGGTACTCCGCTCTTCAAAAGTGCGGATATACGATTCTTGTTTAATGTGTCCCAGACAGCATTGCCACTTTAAGTTTCAACCTGATCAAATCAGTTTGAGCTATTTGTTTATCATTTTATACGTGTGAGATTTATTTATACTTCTAAATAAATTCTTTTATTCACATCTAATGTGTTTATCTCAATATCATCTTTATATAATAAGCACTTTAGTGTTCTATAATATAAAGGTTAAATCCGCAACAGATTAAACACTGATATAAAGATAATGTTCCTAGTTAAACTAGTTACATTATAACAGTATCCTAATTTAAACATACACCAAAGGTAGTTCCTAAACTTAGGTTTCTACGGTTAAAACAGCGACTTTCGTCCCGTTTCCAATTCGCAGATAAATCTCTATTGAAGTCAGTATCATGTTCAAAACAGATTCTGAACATCAATACATATATTTATATAACATACTAAGTATCAAAATCCAATTTTAAATACTAGGAATGAATATATTATGACAAACATATTTGAAGTCAGAGCCTTGCTCGTCTTCCTTCCTTGGGATATGTCCTATATCTTCCCAGAAGACCATAATGATTTTGCCTTTGCCCATTTTCAATATTCCAGAGCCTTTGGCCAACCTCGGGTTTCTAGATATCAAAGTAAGTGCGCCTTGCGCTACTTGCCTAATTGCAAACTTTGACTTTATCTCCTTGAGAATAGTCATTAATTCTCCAAGAATTATTAATGCAATTTTATTACTCCTAAAATCTAATTTAATAGATTTATGAAGATCCTTCAATTTCAATATTATATTTAAGAATCTAATTTTTAGTTCTGATAAAGAAATTAAGGAGTCTATATGACAAGTATAAATGGATTAAACACTAAAGTTATCATTACATGAATATTCCAAATATCATGTTCCACTTATTTGCTTAACTCCAGACTTAGGCTTAATAGATATTTTATCAAATAAAGTAACTTATTATTTTCCAGGACCATCCTGAAACTTTATTCCCAATTTGAAAATTAAACCATTTAAATACATTCTCCTTAGGATTATGTATTAAACGTCAACCTTTCAATTTTATCTTGATTCTAATAGTCCAACTATTTAATCAATGATTTACGGTACTATGTATTATATTGATTATTATAGTCCAACTATACAATAAAATATAATTTAAATTAATTAACCTCAATTACATTGATTACTATAATCCAATTATAAAATCAACTGTAAATCGAAATTAATTAATTCAAATATATTGATTACTATAATCCAATTATATAATCAATTATAATACAGTCCAACTGCTTATTAAAACAACAATTTAAATATTAGTCCAACTAACATTTAATTGATATGACGAAATATTTGTGATTGAGCGCGTATGGCGAGTAATTGAACGAATATTGCAAATTCAATTCTTGCCTCCCACTATTTTTCGGCGAGCCTCTAACCCTCTGTCGAGTACTCGGGAAACCGTGTTTCCTAGTGGGCTAGGATCCTTTTAAATATCACACAATCTTGACTTTGGCCAACAAATTGTATGATAATTAACTAGGTAGATCTCTAAGATCAATTGGATCCAATCCAATTCCTAGATCCGGTATGGGGACATCCAAGTCCGAAACATATATCTTATATATGCCAGTACATCCAATGTATTACCTAACCTTTTTCCTTTGAATCAACTAAGCCTTGGCTTAGGCACAATAAACTTAGTGATCCCAGTCAAGCGCGACCCATTGACCATGGAAAGCTTCGTAATCAATGTCGATAGACAAGAAGTGGTCTTGACTTTGGCCAACAAACCACAACTTGGACAAGACACCAATATGGAACAAAGCCTTCATGATTCAAACACATCTTTGACAGATAAAGGCCTTGACTTTGGCCAACAAACCAATGCCGTCTCAGATCTTGAGTGAGAATCATTCAATGGAAGGAAAGACGCTTAATATTTAGCGAGGGTTTTTCGCGCGTAAATTGACAACCAATTTATTATCTTTGTTAAGGTCTCATCATCATACACCCTTAAGCATGCATTCTAAATACATAATAAAGCGCATATGTAAAATAATAATGATATGCGGATGGATATTTTACATTGATCCTAGATCAAATCTCTCTCTTTCTCTCTCCAGCTAGCACATGTATTACTTCTACCCGTTACACTACACTTCTAAAGAAACCTCATTTACATTGAGGGGAATAGGTGAGAAGAGAATACAAAGAAATAGGAGATAAGGCTGGACTCGCAGGTCCAATTAATAAATCAAATTTATTACAATTTCCAAAATCGCCCCACCCATCTAATATCCATCCGATATATATTATTCATGCATCACAACCATGTATTCATAATGCATGTTATCAATCAATCTAATCAAATTAATTAATCTGATAATTAGTGATCATCCAATGTTCAAACAAAGATTTTATTTTGTTCGAGTCAAACTCGTATTGCGAACATGTACTCAAAGTACGTTTCTCGAATTAAATTAAATTACATAATTAAATCCAATTTAATACTCATTTAATTCTAATTCACTATTTAATTCCAAATTAAATATTACACTTTATAAAATAAACCTTTACGACTTAAATTCCAAATTTAATCGTTACGGGTCTCAAAGCCCGATTAATATCCAATATTAATTTAATTAAAGTCCAATGAGCTTTTAATTAATTTCTTCAAGGCGTGGACTTTTGGTCAACTCGGGTCAAACCGAATAACCAAAATCCAATCCGGGAGTTACCCCATAAGCCCAGTAATTAATTTAGGCCCATTAGGCCCAATTAAACTTTAAAGGTCCATTTAGTCGCATTTGGGCTTTTGGAAGCGGTTTTGGGCCTAATTGGATCCAACCAATTTTGCCTAAACCCAACTTTGTACAACAAAGCCGAACAAGCCCAATAACAACTTTAAAAGCCCAAATCCAATTAAGGCCCAATTTAATTAAATTACAAAATCCAATTTTTCAATTCAATTAAATAAAGTGTATAGCATTATTAATTACCCAAATCAATATTTCCAAAACACCAAATTTATCCAATTAATCATGCTTATTATCAATGAATCATGTCCAACATAATTTGACAAAAATCAAACCCAATTACATGCTTCAAGTGTCTCGGCCAAAGGGGAAAATTATGCCCAAATCAAATTCAATCCAATTGAACCAAATTAAACATAAATTCAACATCCCCAAATGATTTCCAACACATCCAATGTTCAAAATTCAAAATATTCCAAGACAATATGGGCTATATGTATTCGGCCAACACAAGCAATTTGGGGAAAATTGTTCCAAACTAATTTTCAACAAATTGATCCAATCAATCCTCAATTAAACATACTTTAAGCATTCTAAATCATCCATTTTCATTAAACATGATCAAAATCAAGTTTACCCAAATTTGTCAATTTTGGCCAACACAACAAATTGGGGAAATTTATTCCAAACATAATTTCTTCAAATTGATCAAATCAATCATCAATTCAAACATATTTAAGCATACTAATTCATCCAATTTCATCAATTCATGCCCAAATTCGTTTTACCCAATATGAACCCTAAAATTCTTTTTATGCCCAAATGGCTCTGATACCATTGTTGGGTTTCAATCAAGTCCCAAGATCATAGATTAAGCATAAAAAACAAGTTGAATACACACATAATGAGGTGCATAATAACTCACATGGATCGGTTGGATGATGCGAAGATGAAGAACGAACTGCTCCTCTGTCAAGCTCGGTAGTGGCAACTCGGTGTGGGTGGACTGCATGGTGATGAGTGGTTTTCATCCTCCAAGATTCGGCCATTGATGTCCTTTGAAGCTCCAAGCTTCAACAATGGATTCCAAGCTCACGCATACACTGCCCTATCACCTTGGTGTGCCTCCTATAGTGTGCTAGCACTTGGATCTTGCAACAAAATCACTCATTTCTTATCTTCATCTTCGGTCAAACCAGAAGAAAAACAGAAGAGAGGAGACGGTCCAAGACCGAGAGAGATGAAGAACCATTTTAGCTCCAAAACGCAAATACCGTGAAAGAGAGAGAGTAGGAAAAAGTAAAATTGTAAAAGGTTTATATATTTTCCAAAAATTTAATAAACCATTTACCTTTTTCAATTTCTAAAAAAAGAAAACATTAAATGCTTGTCAATCACCACAAATCAACTCACATCAATCACTAAAATGTCACATCACTCAAAGTGACATGTGATTTGACGCTTGATGTGACTTATGATTTGACGCTTGATTTGACTTGCCTGCCGCACTCGAATTCGAAATGTGAATGCGCTCGAAAACAATCTCGGGCTCGGGTTCGCTAATTCCAAATTAACGAATTTTCCGTTGCGTCGTGATTAAACGATTACGCCTAGCGAAATCACTATTCACGTCCCTAACGAATTAATTCTAAATTAATTCGTTCGCCCGAATTAAAATCTAATTTAATTCCGCGTCGAAATCCAATTTCGTTAAATATATAAAATATATTAATTTACCGATTAATTCCAAATTAATCATTCTCTCTCTAAATTGATATTTTATCCCAGATAAAATATCTCCGTAATTAATCCCAGATTAATTTTCTCTCTCATTAAATTAATCCCAGATTAATTAAAGTGCGAGTCATACGTCATCGGTGAATCTTTGGGAAGCGACCCATGAGATCCCCGGATATGTTGGCAGTAAATCGGGTCGTCGGACTATCCGAACACGTAAGTACCTCGTACTACGTTTATACCGATTCACAAGACAAGGTTGGCCTCTAGCAAAGCGCCATGCCTACGCAATTCTCCGGAAACATGCTTACAAGAATAAACGATCTATATCAGGCGTAGTATACGTGGTATTGCGTATTTCGATCCAGTATCGGATGATCACGTGCTAGGCCTGGGGCTGGAATCGTGTCTGCCCCGTACAAAGCACATGTCGGATCCCTGGTGACTAGTCTCTATATCAGATAACTATGACCTAGTCATATTATCCCGATGACTGCAGTACTTAAGAGAACCAGTACCGTATCCTACGTGACCATCAACTCCATATGATTGGAGTGACAATTCCGTCTTGACATCACACCCAACACACTACGATTCTCAATATACCCAGTATTGGCGTACACAGAACCTGTCAAAGCCCTGGACGACCTCAACCAAAGTATATTGATTGTCGCAAGTATTAGCAGTGCAAGTCTCAGGTTAAGACCAAATACACCTACCTTGATTTCGGACTTCCATAAACACGTAGTCATACTACCAATGGAATTCCGAAGGGGTCTATCCAGAGCAAATCTGTTTCCCGTACCATCGGTGAAACACAACCTCATATTACACTTGCATGAGTATCCTATACCTAAACATATGAGAACTATATCGTTGTGCCCTCACAACACGCACAAGTGCAAAACTAGTATTTTACGTATTTATCGATGTCCAATCTCGATAATACTCTGACTAGGGATATTTAATGATTTATCCTTCGTGGACTGATATTGTCTCATATCATTCTCAGTCCAGGAACAAATCATAGGGACCTCCAATCATTTATATATCTAGGTGATCTAATCACAAATGATAAGAGTGCAATCTCTTTGTCACATAGTTAATTTTTACAACATCACCATGATCTGTACAAATAGTGACGCTATGGGTCATAATTGTCCAACAGTAACTAGTCTCTATAATCAGATATACATGACCTAATCATAATATCCCGATAGCTGCAGCATATAAGAGAACCAGTTCCGTATCCTACGTGATTATCATCTCCACTATGACTGGAGTGATACTTCTATCTCGACATCACACCCAATACACTACGATTCTCAATATACCCAGAGGAGGTGTAGACAGAACCGGGTAAAACCATGGATGACCAAAACCAAAGTATATTGATTTTCGCAAGTATTAGCGGTGCAAGTCTCAGGTTAAGACCAAATACACCTACCCTGATTCGGACTTCCATAGACACATAGTCATACTACCAATGGAATTCCGAGGGGTCTATCCAGAGCGAAGCTATTTCCGTACCATCGGTAAACACAACTTCCCATTACACTTGCATGAGTATCCTATACCCAAATATATGAGAACTATGTTGTTGTGCCCTCACAACGCGAACAATTGTAATACTATTCTTTTTCGCATTATCGATGTCCAATCTCAATAATACTCCGACTATGGATATTTAATGATTAAACCTTCGTGGATTGATACTGTCTCATATCATCTCAATCCGGAACTAATCATATGGACCTCTTATCATTTGTAAATCTTGGTGATCTAATCACAAATGATAAAAGAGCAATTTCCTTTGTCACATAGTTAATTTGTACAACAACACCATGATCTGTACAAATAGTGACACTATGGGTCATAATTGTCAAACAAACACAACCTCCTATCACACTTGCATAAGTATCCAATACTTAAATATATGAGAACTATGCCGTTATGCTCCCACAACGCGCACAAGTGCAATACTAGTCTATTCCGCATTATCGATGTCCAATCTCGATAATACTATGACTAAGGATATTTTAATGATTAAACCTTAGTGGATTAATATTGTCTCATATCTTATTAATCCGGAATTAATCATATGGACTTTTATCATTTATATATCCCGGTAATCCAATTACAAATGATAAAAGAGAAATTTCATTTGTCACATAGTTAATTTGTATAACAACACCATGTTCTGTACAAATAGTGATGCTATGGGTCATAATTGTCCAACAAGGAAGGGGCAATGTCAAGCCATTACCTTCAAAAGTGGTACTGAAATCAACAAAGATGTTGGAATCAAGGCATCCATTGAGAAAGTTCCAAAAGAAGCAGTTCCACAGATGAAGGAAAATAAGAAAAGGAAAAAGATCAAGAAATAATTACTCCACCTCCACCTTTCCTACATCGTCTCCAGAAAAACAAACTGGACTAGTAATTTCTCGATTCCTGGAGGTATTCAAAAAGTTGTATATCAACGTTCCATTTGCGGAAGCGTTGGAAGAAATTCCCAATTATGTCAAATTCATGAAAGACATTCTTTCACGAAAATGGAGATTGGGAGATTACGAGACAGTAGCATTGACAGAAGAATAAAATGCCATCATTTAGAGAAGACTTCCCCGAAGTTGAAAGATCCTGGTAGTTTTACTGTCCCATGCACCATTGGAGGACATTATATCGGTAAGGCTTTATGGGATTTAGGTACAAGTGTTAATTTGATGCCTTTTTCTATTTACAAGATACTGTAAATTGGAGAAGCAATGCCCACCTCAGTCTTTCTATAATTTACTGATAGAACGCTCGTATTTCCGAGAGGAGTAGTTGAAGATGTGCTGGTCAAAGTCGACAAACTCATTCTCCTAGTAGATTTCATTATCTTTGACATAGAGGAAGACAAAGATGTATATATCATCCTCAGGAGACCATTCTTAGCTACAGGTCAAACTGTTATTAATGTACAAAAAAGAGAACTAACCATAAAAGTGCGAGGACAAGAATTTACATTCAACGTTTTTAAATCCATGAAATTCCGAGTGATGAAAAGAAGGAGGAATGTTTCAGAATTGATGTCATTGATAGTATCATTCAGAATACTGATACAATTCTCACGGATAAACTTGAAGCTTGCATCACCAACATGACAGAGAGCGAGCTAGATGCTGAAATTCTAGAATGTATCAATTGCCTTGACAAACCATTTCGCTTCAAAATGACACCACAAGTGGAAATTCTGGAACTATCAAAAAAAGAGCGAATCAAACCTTCGATTGAAGAACCACCACAGCTGGAGCTAAAGTTACTCCGGAGCCATCTCAGGTATGCATTCTTAGGAAACTCTTATGATATACCTGTGATTATTTCTTCTTTGCTAACATTGGAGCATGAAGAAAAGTTGCTGAGAGTGTTACGAGATCACAAGAAAGGCATTGGCTAGACTATAGCAAACATTCGAGGCATTAGTCCATCATTTTGCATGCATAAAATTTTGATGAACGATGAGTACAAACCCACAGTGGAGCATCAACAGAAACTAAATCACTAAATCCAATTATGAAGGAGGGCGGGAAGAAAGAAATTATCAAATGGTTGGATGCTGGCATTATTTACCCCATCTCTGACAGCACTTGGGTGAGTACTATACAGTGTGTACCAAATAAAGGAGGAATCACTGTAGTCAAAAATGAAAAGAATGAGCTGATTCCAACAAGAACAGTGACTGGATGGAGAGTATGCATGGACTACTGGAAGCTGAACAAAGCAACAAGGAAATATCATTTTTCACTGCCATTCATTGATCAGATGCTAGACAGAATGGCGAGACATAAGTTCTATTATTTTCTAGACAGATATTCGGGGTACAATCAGATTACCATCGCCCTAGAAGATCAGAAGAAAACCACTTTTACATGTCCATATGGTTCTTTTGCTTTCCGCAGAATGCCATTTGGATTATGTAATGCTCATGCTACATTTCAACATTTCAAAGTATAAAGGTTTTCATGGATGATTAATGCTCATGCTATTATTTTTTGGACGGATATTCGGGGTACAATCAGATTACCATCGCCCCAGAAGATCAAGATAAAACCAATTTTACATGTCCATATGGTACTTTTGCTTTCAGCAGAATGCCATTTGGATTATGTAATGCTCATGCTACATTTCAACATTTCAAAGTATAAAGGTTTTCATGGATGATTTCTCGGTGCTTGGAGACTCTTTCGACCATTGCTTGTAAAATCTGGAATAAATGTTACAAAGGTGAGAAGGTACTAACTTAGTACTCAATTGGGAGAAATGCCACTTCATGGTGCAGAAAGGAATTGTCCTAGAACATCGGATCTCATAAAAGGGAATTGAGATAGACAAAGCAAAGATCGAGACAATTAAAAAACTACCTCCTCCAACATCAGTAAAACATATGTCCCAATCTATCATGCAAGTACTTTACCTACCATACGACGGCACTTACTTGTGGGATGATAGATTTCTATGGCATAATAATTCTCTTAGGTTTCTAATTTGTTATTCATGGTTCATGCATCATGTTTAATTTTATGCCAAAATTGTTTGACAATTTTATTATGCGATGAATGTTAAATGCATGTTTATTTCAATTTTCAGCCATGATTTCTCTGATTATTTCAATACTCTCTAATGATAAATTAACAGGAGAAAACTATGTTAAGTGGAAAAGTAACATGAACGCTATCTTGGTCTGTGAAGACCTAAAGTTTATCCTGATGGAGGAGTGTCCTCCCGAACGAGCCAGAAATGCTGGCCAAGTTGTGTGCAATGCCTACCAGAAATGGGTTGTGGCAAATGAGAAGGCTCGCTACTACTTGCTAGTAGGGATGTTTGAGGTTCTTGCTGCAAAGCATGAGCCTACGGCTTTAGCATCTCAGATGATGGATTCATTGCAAGGCATGTTCGAGAAGCCTTCAGAGCATCAACGCCAAGAGGCTATGGTCCCAGCGATGATTGCTCTGATGAAGGAATGGAAATCAGTCTGATAGCACATCTTAAGGATGACGTCACATCTCAACACTGCCGAGACTCATGGAGTTCGTATTTGATGAGTGGTAATTATATCACTATTCCTAACTCATTTAACCTAATATTTTGTATAGTTTCTCGAGTTTTATGAATGTTTTGATGTGTTTTTATTTATTTTGTAGATAAAACTAATATTGGGACTTAATGGAATCAACTCGGGTCTAAAACGATGAAATTATGAGGAAAAAAGGTCAAAACGAAAATTTACTATACGCGTCACGAAGTGCAGTCCTAAATTCCAGTTTTGGGCAAGTTTCGTATTTTGGCCATAACCTTTTTGCGCAAGTTTCGTATTTTGGTGCCATGTCTGGTGGAGCAATTGTTGGAGCAATCGGTGGAGAAATTGGTGGAAGCCTTTAGATTTTCCTATAAATACCAAGCTATTCCATTTGTAATTCTCATGTTTTCCTTAGGTTTTTTTATGGAATTTAAGGATTGCATCTTGTTTTTTTATTTTCAGTATTTAATTTATGCATTTTTTTTCAGTAATAGTAGTAGTTTCTTTTTCTTCTATTTTCTTTTATGTTTAGTAGTTAGATTTCCGCTGGGGGATGGGTGAAGCTTTTATTATTTTAATTTAGATTAATCTCCCTTAATTATAATATGGAAATTATAATTTTAACATAAAAGGTTATACTGCCTTAATGGCTGGTTTTATTTATTTGACATAATGTGACACAGCCTATATGGCTGGTTTTTAGGTGACAGATGATTACCGCCTATACAGAAGATCCATTTTAGTCAGTTTTATGGAGAATTTACAAATTAAATAATTCAAAATGAAATAAACAAAAATTAACTTATTTCAAAATAAGTTTGAGATACGTCTCAGGAGTGAAAACTCCGTACTCAGCTATCTCTTACCAATTTCACCTTTTTTAGTCAAAATAAAAACAAAAACACAATATATTTATGTAATTTTTGAAAATTTTTCAATTTTTTTTCTATTTTTCGAAATATTTTGGACTAAAAATAAAAACAACACATACAACTAAAAAAAAGATACTAATCAACTAATTCCTTCCCCCAAACCTAAATGAGACATTGTCCCTAATGTCCTAAACAGTAGAAGAAGAGTTTAGAAGATAATACCTGGTTAGCTGAAATACGACAGGAAATTAAAGTTTAAGGTCCAGATTAATCTGACGCCTCTTACCATGATCGTCCTCGGACCAATTTATCTTTGAAAGGATAGGGTCAATTTGTTGTTCATTTGCTAAGAGTTAGTCAATTAGATCCGGAGCAGCTCTGGCAGTAAAGAGGAGTTCTTTCATAGGTTTTGACACAAACCCATTTCTCCGAGCATCATCAAAAAACACACAAAGAAAATCATAAAATCCTTCAACGTTGTACAATCCAAGCGGTTTCTGGTGTATGTTCAGGTTCGCCCAAGATAACACAATAAAAATTTCCTCCAATGTGCCCAATCCACCTGGCAAAGCAATAAAAGCATCAGCACGATTAATCATTTCTACCAGTTGTTCAGACATACCTGGCACAATCAGTTCCTCTCTGTTTGATGGTTCAATAAGATTTACCTCTGCCAAGGGTTTTGGGATGATTCCCAAAACATGTTTGCCTCCTTCCTGTACGGCCTTTGAAACGATCCCCATTAGTCCAAGATTGCCTCCGCCATATATTAAGTGTATATTCCTTGTAGCTAAGACTCGACCCAATTCTTGTGCTGCTTCTATGTATTGTGGTTTAACACCAACACTACTACCGCAAAACACACAGATGTTTTCAACTCGTCTTCTTGAAGCGGCTTCCATTTTTTTTTATGTATTTCTTTCTCAAATCTGGATGTCTTCAATAGTGCAATGATGAGTTGAATTTATAGAACCTGAAAAGGGTGAGTAATAATAGCATTAGTAACTTCCAGAGAACGTTTGTTTGCTAAACAACAAAAGAAATCATGAAAGGTCAAAAATTCTGGATCCTGTCTACGAAAATAAAGATAATAGAAAAGAAAAAAAAAGTAATAATTAAGGCAACGTAATTGTGTACGCAATACGCCACTCGCTTAGTATAAATTCATCAGGGTGCGTCTCAAGAATTAATTCTTTACTCAATCATCACAAATGAATTAGCTTTTTTTTTTTTATTGCAAAACACAATTCCTTATGTTCTAAAAATGTTCCATTTGTGCTTTTCCCTACAAAAATAACACACAAAATTAAAAATTCTACAACATGTATACATAAAAATTACAAAAAATTGCATGGGTTGCCTCCCTGCTAGCGCTAAATTTTTCGTCTTCAGCCAGACGTGACTGAAATCTATCAGTCAATGAGGTTTCAGCATCGTTTTGGACGTCCGATTAAAGACAATCCCATGTGCGTTGCTTTTGAAAGGTCTTTTCCAACGGTAAGGTAGTGCTTGTGCCACCTTTTTGCTCATTGTTGTTCCAGTGGTTCCTGTAATGAAAGAAAGAAAATCAAGAGGTCTCGTATGGTGCTTGACTTGGAATGGAAGTTCCATTCTGTCAAACTTCTGGTTGATATCTTTGATTTGTACTCCCCGATACATCGATGTTTCTCCTGAATGCTCTGGATCTTTAATTTGGTCTGATAGTTGCTCCTCCATTTGCTCTGCTTCTTGCTCCACATTTTCTTCACAGATATATTTGAAAATTTCCATATTTAGCTATTCATCTGTGAAATACATGCTTCAAAATTGTCAACCTAAGGATGAAAACAAATGTCAGATTTTAGGTCTTCATCCTCTGATCTGGGTGAAATGATTGGATCAAGTAGATCTTCTTCAAACATTTGGGCAATGGAATCTCCAAGATCTTCATTTTGAGGATACATAATTTCATCCTCAATTGTTGATGCAGTTGGTGCAAACAACTCAACTTCATCATCATTAGAGTCAGAATAATAAAAATCAAATCGAGACTTTGCTGGTTCGGGCTCCTGAACTGATACCTCTGATTCTTGATTCTGTTCAACCTTCTCTTCTGTTAAAGTGTCACCGTGAAATGCTTGGTACTCGAAGGCTTCATCTGAAAATGGTCCTTGAGGTATGTGGCTCTGGTTTTCTGTTAATTATCTGATCTGCTCAGTTATTCTCTGAATGGATTCTGCTTGACTCTGAAATTGTGCATCAATTTGAGTTTCCATTTCCTTGAACCAATCTTTGAGCATGTGAATCAACTGATCTTCCTCTGATGGTTCTGATTTTTTATGAAGATCATAGATGGATGGTGGATAAGATGGAAAATGTGACGGTTCTTCATACTTTGAATGATTCCAAAAATTATGCCGCTCTGAAAGGTATATACATTGATCGCTCGGGTGGTTACCATCACATATTACACATCTCCCCATTTCGTTCTGTTGAGAAAATGTAGTGTTGTTTGGTTCTGGCATCCAGTGATAATCTCCCAATAATGTTCCATTTTTCAATCGCCTGAAAGCACAAGAAAGAAATAAAATTACAGATAAAAATAAAGAAAATTAGATACAAGTAAATTAGATAGCTTCAAAATTAATAACTAAAGAAAAATAAGTCCCTCGGCAACGGCGCCAAAACTTGACTGGTGTAAACACACGCGTATAACGCAAGCGCACGTATCGTTCAAGTAGTATAAAAATATCGATCCCACGAGGAATTAATTACTACTGTTGTTATTAATTGTTGAATCCATTTATTTACAAATATCTAATTAAAGGGATAAGAGAATGATTGTTTGATTTGTTGAATGTGGTTTTCCTTAATTAAAACAAATAAAATAAACAAAAGAAAATACTAAGGAAAATAACAAAATACTCAAAGATCTAGGGTTATGAATCTTTCCAATATCTTTTAAAAGATGAAGTGATTATTTTATGTTTGTGTAATGAATCGGTTTACTAACCTGGAACACTAAATAATGTAAAAGCTTATTTCGATGGTCAACTACAAATATCTAGTATTACATAATTAAACCATATGTCTATGTCAACCAAATTACCTGGATTCATTAAGACCAAGTTCCAATTATGGCTACCCCCGCCCGACAGGTATATTCCTATTCTGTAAGGAAATCTATTAAAGGGTTATCTATCCTCAAGGACGATCGTAGGCTATTATGTATAAGGTCTTAAACCTAAAATCCCTATGTCTAGTTCATTTTAAGTTTACCTAATCAATCTTATTGATTATCAGACAACAAAAGCATTCAGATTAAGACTTAATAAGTAAACCTTTAAATTATCCAAACTATAAAATAACATCTTATAAACCGGTGATATTAGAATTCATCACAACCCTAGATAACTAACTTAATTATCACACATAACTATGGCTAGTAAAAGACATAAAAAAAAATGCTGAAAAGTAAATTACATTAAAATAAAATGCTAAGGTAAAAGGATTAACCTTTATTACTACTAATTTAGATATCTCTCATAAAATAATACATAAACATGTGATAACATTACCAACCAGCCATATAGGTGGTAACCTGATTAAGTCAAATTAAGTTCAACCAGCCATAAAGGCGGAACCAAAGTAAACCAGCCATATAGGTGGTAAAGGAATTTTATTACCAACCGACCAATCTGGCGGTATCCTTATTTCGTCAGGTTTAACCAAATTAAATTGATTTACCAACCGACTAATATAGTGGTATCCCTTATTTAGTCAATATTTTAAATAGTGAATATATTATTTTTAGAGGAGATTAATCTAAATAGCAATAGTAAAAGAATTACCTTTCACCCTAGCAAGGGGAAGTTACCTCATCATGGTGATAGTAAAAACTGTAAAAATAAAGAAAGTAAATTACTATTATTACAAAACATAATTAAAATAATTTACAAAACTAAAAAAATACTAAAAGAAACTAGAGAGAGAAACTCTCTCTTTACATCAAAGAGATGAGAGAGAGTGGTACAACAAATTCTGAAATTTCGAGCTCAATTTATAGGCGCGGATAAGCACTTGGCGTCGCGACGCGTGGAGTCTTGGCATCGCGACTCGGTAATAGTAAATCGTGGCATAATGAGGGCTTGACACATGGCGATTCTGATAAGAAGATAAGGTGACACGTGGCAAGGCGGCTGAGAGCTCAATTATTATGCTGACGTGGCGACATGTGGCGAAAGCAATTGTCGGCACCATAGGATTGCGACACATGGCGACACGTGTCACGCTGTGATTGGTTAATGATGATGTGGCATGACACGTGGCGAAGTTGACTCCTTGACCGACTGACGTGGATTATGACGTTGCAACACGTAGGATGACACGTGGCACCCGTGGCAATGGTGATTGTCGGCACCGTAGGATGATGACACGTGTCACGGCGCATGTTAGCGGATCGGCTGTGATGGTGACACGTGGCACGATGCATGTTAGCAAAGTCAAACTTCTCAAATTCTGACCCGTTGACCCGGTGCACGTTAGCAGATCTGGTGCACTTTAGGCGTCGCGACGCCTAGGGTTTTCGCGCCGCGACGCGGCCAAATTACAAAAATGCCCTTTTTTTTCCAATTTTCACTATTTTGGTTCAAATCACATCCAGAATGTCCTGAAACTTTATTTATCTACAAAATAACACAAAACACATTAAAATATTCACAAGACTCAAGAAACTGTACAAAATATTAGGATAAATGAGTGGGAAATAGTGATAGATTTACCATTCATCAGATATGTCATTTATCTTTCTAAAAGATTATAATGATTTTGCCTTTACCCTTTTCAACATCTCAGAAGCGTTCGGCCTAGCCTTGGCATTCTGGAATGTCGAAGTAAGGTGCGCCTTGCACTACTTGCCTTATTGCAAAGTTTGACTTTATCTCCTTGAGAATAGTCATTAATTCTCCAAGAATTATTATTGCAATATATACTTCTAAGATTCTAAGAATAGATCTTTGAAGATCTTTCAATTTCATTATCATACTTTAAGGATCTAATCCTTAGTTCTGATTAAGAAATTAAGGAATCTACTTGACAAGATTAATGGATTAAGCACTTAAGTTATCATCACATAAATCTTCCAAAGATTATGCTCTATTATTTGCTTAATTCCGGGCTTAGGCCTAATATGTTATTTTATCAAATAAAGTAACTTATTAGTTTTCAGGACCATCCATAAATATTATTCCCAATTTGAAAATTAAACCATTTAAATACATTTTCCCTAGAATTATGTTTTAAATGCTAATCTTTCAATTGTTATCTTGATTCTAATAGTCCAACTATTTAATCAATGATTTATGTATTATTTATTATAATGATTATTATAATCTAATTATATAATCAATTATAAATAAATTGTTTGAATACAGTCCAACTTTTTTAATAAAACAACGATTAAATATTAGTCTAACTAACATTTAATTTATTTGACGAATGATACTTGAATTGAGCGCGTATGGCGTGTAATTAAATGAATATTGCAAATTCAATTCTTCCCTCCCATTATTTTTCGGCGAGCCTCTAACCCTCTGTCAAGTACTCGGGAAACCGTGTTTCCTAGTGGGCTAGGATCCCGTTAAATATCACACAATCTTGACTTTGGCCAACAAATTGTATGATAATTAACTAGGTATATCTCTAAAATCGATTGGATCCTATCCAATTCCTAGATCCGGTAGGGGGACATCCAAGTCTGAAACATATATCTTATATATGCCAATATATCCAATATATTGCCTAACCTTTTTCCTCTGAATCAACTAAGCCTTGGCTTTGGCACAACAAACATAGTGATCCCAGTCAAGCGTGACCAATTGACCATGGAAAGCTTCGTAATCAAGGTCGATGGACAAGAAGTGATCTTGACTTTGGCCAACAAACCAATGTCAGTCTTGGATCTTGAGTAAGAATCACTCAATGGAAGGAAAAACGCTTAATATTATTTGAGGGTTTTTCGTGTGCAAATTGGCAACCAATTTATTATCTTTGTTAAGGTCTCATCATCATACACCCTTAAACATGCATTCTAAACAAATAATAAAGCGCGTATAGTAAAATAATAATGATATGCGGATGGATACTTTACACATTAATCCTAGATCAAATCTCTCCCATTCCTCTCTCAAGCTAGCACAAATATTTGTTTCTACCTGTTACACTACACTTCTAAAGAAACCTCATTTACATTGAGGGGAATATGTGAGAATAAAAATACAAAGAGTATGAAGGTAAGAAGGCTGGACACGCAGGTTCAATTAATAAATCAAATTTATTACAACAATTTCTAAAATTGCCCCACCCATCTAATATTCATCTGATATACATTATTCATGATCTAATCAAATTAATTAATCTGATAATTAATGACCATCCAATGTTCAAACAACGATTTGATTTTGCTCGAGTCAAACTCGTTTTTTGAATAAGTACTCAAAGTACGAATTCTTGAATTAAATTAAACTACATAATTAAATCCAAATCAATTTGTATTTAATACTAAATCGCTATTTAATTCCAAATTAAATATTACACTTTATTAATAAACCTTTACGATTTAAATTCCAAATTTAATCGTTACGGGTCTTAAAGCCCGATTAACATCCAATGTTAATTTAATTAAAGTCCAATGGGCTTTTAATTAATTTCTTCAAGGCGTGGGCTTCGGTAACCAAAGCCCAATCAAGGAATTACCCCATAAGCCTAGAAATCAATTTAGGCCCATTAGGCCCAATTAAACTTTAATGGTCCATTAGTCACATTTGGACTTTATGGAAACGGTTTTGGGCCCAATTGGATCCAACCAATTTAGCCTAAACCTAACTTGGTACAACCAGCCCAATAACAACTTTCAAGCCTAATTTTACAAAATAGGCCCAACATAATTAAATTACAAAATCCAGTTTCAAAATTTAATTACATAAAGTGTATAACATAATTATTTACCCAAATTAACATTTCTAAAACTTCAATTTATACAATTAATCATGCTCATCAACAACAAAACATGTCTAACACATTTTATCAAAAAATCAAACCCAATTACACATGCTTTAGTCTCGGCAATGGAGGGAATTTTCAAATCAATTCCGAATTCAATCCAATCAAATTCTAAATAAATATTTCCCGAATGATTTTAAGTTATCCAATGAATCAAAATCAAAAAATCACCAAGACCACACTTAGGGTACCATTCGGCCAAGCCTCACAATTTGGGGAAAATTGGTCAAATCAAACTTCAATTAAACATGTATTAAGCATACTCAAACATCCAATTTAATCAAATCATGCTCAAATACATTTTACTCAATTTTAACCCTAAGTCACATTTTATGCTTTTACTCCGCTCTAATACCATTGTAGGAGTTCTACGGCCCTGAGAATCGAACACAAAGAATAAAAACTTAGTGCGAATACAAAGAGGGAGTTGCGGAATACTCACATCGATCGGTTTGAGCGACGCGGTGGACAATAAAAACTGATTTTATGCCTTCCTTCATGCTCGGCAGTGGCAGTGAAACAGCTCACTGTTTTCGGCTTTGGGTGAGCTCCATCAAGCTCCAAGCTTTGTGATGAAATTCCAAGCTCATGGGTAGACTTCCCTATCACCTTCACATGTCTCTCGGAGTGCTAGCTCTTGATCATTTTGCCACAAAATCACCACACTTTTGCTTCCCTTGCTCACGGTTTTACCCAACAAAAATAGTGAAGAAGAGAGCCTCGAAGGCCGAGAGAGATAAAAGAAATTAAGGAGAGAGAGATTTTTGTATTAGATAATTGTTTTCTAAAAACAAATTAAACATATACCACTTTTGATTTTAAAAAATTCAAGTCATTAATGGTTTGCCAAGTATCAACATCAACTCCCATCAATCAATGAATAGTGACTGGTGTCAATCACTCAAAGTGAAAGGAATCCATCACTTGATTGACGAATGATGTGACGCTAGATGCGACTAGCAATTTGACGCCTGATTTGACTTACATGCTGCTCTCGAATTTGAAATACGAATGTGCTCGCAATTAATCTCGGGCTCGGGTTCGCTAATTCCAAATTAACGAAATATTCGTTGCGACGTAATTAAATGATTATGCCTAGCGAAATCACTATTCACGTCGCTTACGAATTAATTCTAAATTAACTCGTTCGACCGAATTAAATCTAATTTTAATTCCACGTCGAAATCCAATTTCTTATAATATATCAAATATATTATTTTATCGATTAATTCTAAATTAATCGTTCTCTATTTAAATGATATTTTATCCCAGATAAAATATCTCCGCAATTAATCCCAGATTAATTTTCTATCTCATCTAATTAATCCCAGATTAATAAAAGTGTGAGTCATACATCATCGGTGAATCTTCGGGAAGCGACCCATGAGATCCCCGGATATGTTGGCAGTAAATTCGGTTGTCGGACTATCCGGACACATAAGTACTGATTACTACGTTTTTACCGATTTTCAAGACAAGGTTGGCTTCTAGCAAAGCCCCATGCCTACCCAATTCTCCAGAAATATCCTTACAGAAATATAAGGATCTATATCAGGCGTAGTATGCGTAGTATACGTAGTATTACGTATTTCGATCCAGTATCGGATGATCACACGCAAGGCCTGGGGCTGGTACAGTGTCTGCCCCGTACGAAGCATACATCGGATTACGAGCAACTAGTCTCTTAATTATCGGATAATCATGACCAAGTCATATTATCCCGATGGTTGCAACCCTTTAGAGAACCAGTCATGTATCCTTGCGCGATCATCATCTCCATATGACTGAAGTGACACTTCCGTCTTGACATCACACCCAACACACTACGATTCTCAATATACCCAACAGAGGCGTACACAGAACCTATTAAAGCACTGGACGACCACAGCCAAAGTATATTGATTATCGTAAGTATTTGCGGTGCAAGTCTCAGGTTAAGACCAAATAAACCTACCCTGATTTTGGACTTCCATATACACATAGTCGTACTACCAATGGAATTTCGAGGGGGTCTATCCAGAGCGAAGCTGTTTCCCGTACCATCGGTAAAACACAACCTCCTATTACACTTGCATGAGTATCCTATACCCAAATATATGAGAACTATATCGTTGTGCCCTCACAATGTCTACAAGTGTAATACTAGTATTTTACGTATTTATCGATGTCCAATCTCGATAATACTCTGACTAGGGATATTTAATGATTTATCCTTCGTGGATTGATACTGTCTCATGTCATTCTCAATCCAGGAACAAATCATGAGGACCTCCTATCATTTATACATCTAGGTGATCTAATCACAAATGATAAGAGTGCAATCTCATTTGTCACATAGTTAATTTGTACAACAACACCATGATATGTACAAATAGTGACGATATGGGTCATAATTGTCCAACAATCTCCCACTTGGCCTATAGTCAGTCACTCGAGTGTCTACCCCCCGAACTATGTACGGTTCGCTCAAATTGCTGAGGAAAGGCTTTTGTCAGCGGATTTGCATGATTATCATCTGATGCAATTTATACGATCATCACATCGCCACGATGTATGATCCGAACGAATCAGATGATAGTCGAAGTATGTATCTGGATCATTGATGATACCATTAATTCTTTAGCCTGCGGTAAAGCCTAGCTCAGCTGCTAATAGAACTATATCTAATCTAATTAGATTTGTTACGACTCAAATGGCTTCTATTGCTGCCTCAGCTACAGCAATAACCCGCATTTGTTGTTTATTTGGTAACAGTATCTTGGTTGGAAGATTTCCAGCTCACTTTTCCGTTATTCAAACTTTACAGTACTGTTTGCGACTTGTAGTCGTTTTATCGGTTTTAGGAAACTTGCAGCAGTGATCCCAGTCACTTCAAGTTTTCCATCTCCTAAGTTTAAGACAGCGTCCTTAGATCTCTAAGATTTTAAATGATGTTCTTAACTCCAATCCAGTGACTATCACTTGGATTGGCCTGTTTGTGAATCCATATGCTCAAAGCGTATGAGACACCAAGTCGCGTATATTTTTCAATGTATGAGTTCTCTGAGAGTGTTCTCGAAAGCCAAGCTTTCACCGATAGTTTTATGGGAATATTATTTCCAATAAATGACATATTATCATTATTTTATAGGACAACCACTGTCAGTGCGCTCCCACTAACCTATTTATATACACAAGAATCATTTCGTTTTGAATTAAATCATAAACTATTAAGATTACATCAAAACGATAATTCCAAGAACCTATGCTTGCTTCAATCCATACATGGAACGAATAACCTGCAAACTTTGTTTGCTAGTTATAGTACGACAAAACCGTCAGGATGTTGTAAACATCCTCCAAAAGGTTTCCTTTTCAGGAAAGCGATTTTCCCGTTATGCTGCCATATTTCATAAATGAAATATGCAGCATTAGCAAGCATTTTCCAAATGGATTTACCGTGGCAACTGGTAAAAGGTTGAATCGTAATCAACACAATGTTGATAACGATACCTTTCCGTTAAAAGCCCAGCTTTATACGTTGGTATGTTGCCATCCATGTATGTCTTCCTTGAAGACTTATATAGTACCATTAGGCACAATACCTTGCGGTACATCAACTAGTGTCCAAACATAGTTGGTATACATGGAATCCATTTCGGATGTTCATGACATTTTGTCATAATATGGAGTTGATACCATATATCACTTCCTCATATGTAGTCAGTTGGTATACCTCAACAAGATTTACACCCTTATAAGGTGAGATCAGAAAACCATACCCCCGGTTGTTTTCTGACTCTCTCCGACTTACGCGGTTCTTGTGTATTCGAAGATTACTGGTATAGTTTCATCCTTGATGAACTATTCGTGTTCCATTAAGATTCGGTGCCTGGAACAGTATTACACCGATTTATATCAAGTTTTACTATCCTCCCACTTACCACTGCATATCGGTATTCCTCTTAGGAAAACAGCATGGCGAGCAACAATTACATTGTTCTCTTGTGAGTTGTATAAGTCTATACTTATGGTATCCCTAGGATAACCTAAAATTTGGCACTTATCCAATTTGAGTTTTAGTTTGGTATCATCCAAACATATGCCTAGCATACCCATGTCATGAGGATTGTGAAACCCAGTTTCTTTCCTATTCATATCTAATATGAAATCTGTCAAACAGATTTTTATGGAACCTTATTCTAAATAAGTTCTGCACTGTTTAAATCTTATCCGTTGAAGGAAATAGTAGCTCAGAGGGACTCATGATTAACCTTATCATCTCTAACAAAATTCAGTTATTCTTTTCGGACACACCGTCAGGATTGACGTGTTCCGGGAGGAGTCCTCATTGAAAGAATACTATACTCTTTCAAGTATATTAGAAACTTATTTCTAAAGTATTTTCCATTACGGTCTTACCGTGACGGTTTAATACTTTACCCGATCTGTTTGTCTACTTCGTGTCGAAAACTCTAAAAGTTTCCGATTTGTGTTCTTTAAAAGAAAGCACATAACCATAACGCGATGCCACATCCATAAAGGTCATGAAATATTCATATCCACCTCTAGCCTAGCTAGACATGGGCCCACTGGCTTCACTATGAACTAGGGCTAACAGATAGGTGGCATTTACACTTTTACCAAGTAAAGGTGTTTTAGGCACTTTGCCAAATAAACTAGATTCTTAGACTTTATTTGATTGGAATCAAATTAGTCCTAGTACCCACTCTTCAAAAGTGTGGATATACGAGTCTTGGTTAATTGTGTCCCAAATAACAATGCCAGAATTAAGTTTCTTCTGATCAAATCAGTTTGAGTTATTTGTTTGTCATGTAATACATTTGAGATTTTATTTATATTCAAAAATATAAATGCTGTTATTCACATCTAATTTGTTTATCTCAATATCATATTTATATAATAAAACACTTTAGTGTTCTAGAATATAAAGGGTCACCCGCAGCAGGTTAAACATTGATATAAATATAATGTATCTAGTCAAACTAGTTACATTGTAACATTTTCCCATTTAGGTACACACCCGTAGGTAGTTCCTAAAATTAGGTATCTACGGTTAAAACTACGACTTTCGTACTGTTTCCAAATCACAGATTTAACTCAACTTGAAGTCAGTATCCTGCTCATAGCAGATTCTGAACATCAATGTATATTTATATAACACACTAAGTATCAAAATCCAATTTTAAATTCTAGTAATGAATATATATATTTATGACAAACATATTTGAAGTCTGAGACTTTCTCGTCTTCAATTCCTTCATGTCTGCTTTGTCCAAATGGCAGTCACGCTTCCGCGATCCCGTTTGCCACAATTAGGCAGAAATTTTGAGATATGTCATTTATCTTTCTAAAAGATTATAATGATTTTACCTTATCCCTTTTCAATATCTCAGAAGCGTTCGGCCTAGCCTTGGCATTCTGGAATGTCGAAGTAAGGTGCGCCTTGCGCTACTTGCCTTATTGCAAAGTTTGACTTTATCTCCTTGAGAATAGTCATTAATTCTCCAATAATTATTATTGCAATATATACTTCTAAGATTCTAAGAATAGATCTTTGAAGATCCTTCAATTTCATTATCATACTTTAAGGATCCAACCCTTAGTTCTGATTAAGAAATTAAGGAATCTACTTGACAAGATTAATGAATTAAGCACTTAAGTTATCATCACATAAATCTTCCAAAGATTATGCTCTACTATTTGCTATTTTCCGGGCTTAGGCCTAATATGTTATTTTATCAAATAAAGTAACTTATTAGTTTTCAGGACCATCCTAAAATTATTATTCCCAATTTGAAAATTAAACCATTTAAATACATTTTCCATAGGATTATGTTTTAAATGCTAATCTTTCAATTGTTATCTTGATTCTAATAGTCCAACTATTTAATCAAT
>SKCR01054396.1:0-29582 GCA_019454045.1 Zanthoxylum bungeanum | reverse complement strand
AGCAGAGGCACGGTCTCGCCTACGTATATTCATCAGGTAAACAACTCATTTGTCAATCATTCACTAATGACTCCTAAGTACCCGGTCCTGGCCGTTTCTCGTTGTCGCTGCGAAGGCAGGCCCACAAGGAAACGTACCAAGGTTAAACTCGCCAATGATAACTCAAGTTACTTACGTAATCCTGACAGCTAGGGCACGTTCAGAATTCCGCTTTCGCTTGAATTTATCTAGTATCTGATATACATCCGGTATAAATAAATCTTTATCGGCTACACCCTCACAGGCGAGGCACGGTCTCGGATGTAGTCACAAAGAAGTATTCATAACCGTATTGACAAGACGGACCATATAACATGCATCAAATACAAATTACATTTAACACCTTATTATTAGGGATTTTCCGCTAAGTGTCATACACCCTAAATCTAATCAATTAGTTCCTAATAAGCATGCATAAATCAAGAAAACATGATTAAACATTGATTCAATGTAGGCTAAGCATTTTAAGTGGCCTAGAATCAGACTCGCTCTGATACCATTTTGAAGGGGTTTTTTTTGCCTCATCAAGTAGTTCACTAAATAAATTTTGATCGTTTCCACTTAACACTGGCATGTCGCCACTAACACTATGACCATTTTGTGGACCTTGTAAGTCATGCAAAATATCGCGATATCATCGTTGGCAGGTTTATTTGTAAATACTGCTCCCTTCGCCGACATCAAAACCGTGACTGAGAATGATACTGCTCACCGTGATAAATCTGAAGGGGTTATTTAGGGGGTGAGTCCGGTAACGCAGCGGAAGCGGTGAAAATCCGATTTTCAGATTTCAAAACTTTTTCTCGGATAAATTAAATAAACATATTTATTTAACATTCCAATAATCAAATTATGAAAATAAATTCAATAAAACATTTTTAGGTGAATTTACCGAAATACCATTGCTTTGTATTTTTGTCCGTTTTAGTCCGAAATTGATCCAATCAATTTTGAATGATTCTAAATCATTTCTAAGATGAACTTATGATGTTCAAAACATCAAAACACCAAAGCAACCAAAATCCCCATTTTTCTCTCTCAAAGCCGAGAGCACCAAATGGTGCCCAAGTTGACCATTTGGTCATTTCATGCTTCAAAACTCATCCAAATGAAATCCAATCAACATGAAACTTTGCATGCATCATATACACACCCAAATGCTCAACATATATGAAAACCCCCAAATTTGGAATTAGTTAGAAACCCTAATTTTTCAATTTCCACAAATTGGACAAATTAGGCTAATTACATTAAATCAAATGTTTCAATCATCAATCTTTCATCCAATTCAAGTCTCAACACAATGAAACAACTCAAGATCAAATCTAGGTCATTTAAGAGTGGGTCACAACACTCTAGAATAGCAACTTGGTTTCATAAACCTTACAAGAGTGTTTATTACTACAATAGTTAAACACTTTATTCATTACACATGCTCTACAACTTCACCAAACTTTCCATCAACAAAAACATAAAGAATAAAGAAAGAAATAACCTAAGGATATCATATATGGAAGCCTAGATCCTAAGGAACATTTTCCTTACTAATAGTAAGTTGGAGAAAACTTACTAAAATCAAGCTTTCCTTGGTTTTTTCTTTTCTTTCTCAAACTTCTTCAAGCTTTCTTCAATGGTGTTTCTTTTTGATAAAGTGTATTAGGTTAATTTTTAAATGAAATGAAAATCAATTTATATGTGTAACAATTACACCTTAGCCGAAAATGCAAGACCAAATTCAACAAATTGTAATTTCAATTTCATTTCAATTATAATTAAATCAACTTGCATAAATATCTTCTAAACTACTTTATTAGATATTTATCTTGGTCAACAAATGCAACAATGTCATTTACTTTAATTATCCTAACATAAGATATTTATATTTTAATTAATTTAATCATTTAACAATTAAATAATTAATTAATTAATCAAATACAAATATATTAAATATATGTACAATATTTACATTAAATATTAAAAACATATATTCATTTAGGAAATAAGTCAAATAACTCATTTTGACTATTAATTAATGTGTATTTAATTAATCAAGTATTAAATGTAAATACACAATAATTAAGGAAATGACTATCTAGTCTCTTTAGCATGTATCTTGCGTTTAACCATTAAACGACTTTATAAATAATCAATATTATTATTTATTTATGTTGCTCTAGTGCTCAACGAGTATGTTTCATTATTGAGACTCTCTAGGTTCAGGTATATCCGTCATGAAATCAAATTTCATGTCCATAATCTATCCACCCGTAGATTATGACGATCACGGATAATCTCGCTAAACCATACAGGTCGAGGTCATGGCAAATGTATAATTCCTCCGTCACAGGTATCCGGATAAATCCCAGAGATATAGATGTAAACGTCAAATCTCTATCGGGACTATCCAGTCGACTATTCTATTAGCAATCTCAAAAAGAATGTTTAGAACTAACTTCTAAACTTACCACGGGCCCATGGTTTTATCTGATTGCTAATCATATGGACTACCTATGCTCTGGTACACAGAACTGACGGATCCTATCTTGACACACATAGGACACCCTGAGGATCTATCTACACCCAACGAACAGGCGGAGGTCTGATCTAAATAGATCGGTGACGTGACTGTCATCTAAGTGTAGAAGATGTCTCATGTGCCCACAATGGCATCTCAAGTCTAAGAATCACAAGTGCTACTCAACCCGAGAAGATTCTTATTGACGCTGGTGTACCATCCATTAAGAATCTTCGGTGAGTCGTTCAGTGTTTATCCACTATAAACACCTACACGTCTATACTAGTCTCCAAGACTTATGGTTCATTGAGAAACCATTGGAATCATATATTCCAGTATACGACATGTACCGGTCTCAACGGGTTTACTATACTGACCAAGTAGTGTAAACCTTGACCAGGAACAGTCTGAGAATGACAACGTCATGATACGACTCAATGTCCGTTGCGACGCTTTTGCAACTGTACCATGACTAATCATTCTAAGGTCATTACGTCTTTACCATATAAAAGAATAGATTATATTATAGAAACTGCATATATTATTACTAATAATAATGTTTTACAGAAGTATTTAACAAAATACAACCGGGAATTGGCGCTCTGAGCACCAACCCCTACAAAATCCACGTACGGTAAGTGGGTGATATTCCTGGCATGTATAAATGATTATGAACTTCATCTAACCGCTTCCTTTTCCTATTCAAACAATTTGCACATGGACAACGAACACGACCTTCTGCATCAATGTGTTGCTTTGCGACTTCCATAAACTCAGACACTCCATTACGATATTCAACACTCAATCTATCCAGAGAGCTCATCCAATTTCTATCCATTTCAGCAGAATACCTAAATATAATAATATAATTATTAGATATCATTTTACATTGGAATCAACATTACTAATTCAGTAATACTTAATTTAAGCATATATATATATATATAATATATATAAATATATATATATAAATATATATATATATATATATATATATAATATATATATATAAATATATATATATATATATATATATATATATTTGGTTGATAAATTAATTAAATAGTTTACAGAAAAATTCTATTTTGTTAATTAATATACTTACTCTACATATATGAATCATAAATCACTAACAAACAGCATATAAACAACATATATAATCATAAAAATTGAAAATAATAAAGAAATATGAAAGAAGATTTACCTTTTCGGAAATTGATTACAATTTTATTGAAAATTTTAGGAGAGATGTGAGGCTGTAGAAGAGAAATTCTCATATTTCAGAGGATTTTTACGAAGAGAATGAAGAAAAAACAGAGGGGGAGAAGGGGTGCTGACCTTCTGTATTTTAATCTATCTTTAGCATCAAATTGAGTATTCGACGCTAATTGTTTCCATTTTTAGCGTCGAAACCGTTTTTTCGACGCTAAATGTTGCCGTTTTTAGCGTCGAAACCGTTTTTTCGACGCTACATATAAAAAATTAGCGTCGGATTTAATTTAGACGCGAAAGAGTCAAGGATTTGACGGTGGAAACTTTATACACCTTTAGCGACGATATTTGTTCGACGCTAAAAGTATATTTTTGGCGTCGAATATTCAAATTCGACTCTAATTGTTGCCGTTTTTAGCGTCGAATGTAATTTAGACGCGAAAGAGTCAAGGATTTGACGGTGGAAACTTTATACACCTTTAGCGACGATATATGTTCGACGCTATAATTATATTTTTGGCGTCAATTCCTTGTTTCGACGCGAAAAGTGTAATATTTGGCACCAAAAATTATTGCAATAATATAATTATTCAGCGTCGAATATTTTTCGACGCTAAAGTTCTGTTTTTAGCGTCGAAATATAGTTTCGACGCTAAAACATTAATATTCTGCGTCGAAGTTTTATTCCGTCGCTAAAAATATGACATATAGCGTCGAAACTGATATTCGACGCTAAAACTTAATTTTAGCGTCGCATAATGTTTCGACGCTAAATATTTAGACGCTAAAAGCCATAATTCTTGTATATATCCACACAAACCAAACCCACCAACCAAAGGCCCACACACCCCAACCAAGGCCACACGCCCATTAACCCTAATACACACCCAAATTAAATTAAATATTAATTAAATAATGTAATTGAATTAAATAAAATAATTAAACCATTTACCAATTAAATAAAACATAAAATATAATCATGCCTAATTTAGATAAATCAAATATATTGACTTCCTAATCTAACAAATTGTATTCCTAAACCAAGCCAATCAAATATTCAACCTTCATAATCTAAGCCAATCTTGTCTCTATCAAATCCCTTGCTTTCCTTGTCTAACACCATATCATATCCTCTCTTTAATGCCAAAATCTCTTCCTTGTGAGACAAGGAAAAGTCCTAGCCCTTCTCTATATAAACAACCCCTAACCAAGACATGCATTCCCTTGACAAGACACCCTCACGGCACAAAAGCACACATGAAACCCTAATCACGCAGCTCTCTCTCTCTCACGACCACAAACACAAAAAAATAATAAACCCTAATTCACAGATCACGCCATCATCCATAGCACACACTCACAGCATCTGCCCATCACTACCTTACGCCATAAAGCTTGCCACTCACACCTGCTGCCACATGCCATAAAGCTTGCCACTCACACCTGCCTCCACTCACGACCTCACGCCAAGAACACGTCTTTTGCTTGATCCACGACAGCAACCAAAGGGCAACCCACTCACGCCCCTAAGCACATGCCCAACTCTCGCCTAGCCTCTGAATCTTCACGCCCACGTAGCCATATTCATCAAACAAACTGCCTCTGAATCTTCACACCCACGTAGCATATTCATCAAACAAACTGCCCCTTAATCAAGCCACTCGCCAGCCGAACACAATAAAACATATACCTGTCCCTTAAAGCAACAAAAACCGTGAAACCTGTCCAGAAAATACTCCCCCAAACTGCCTCCAGTGTTACCGAAAATCAACAGCTCAATACCCCTCAAATCACCAAAAATAGCCCCCTGAAACTCCACTGAAATGACCAAAAAACAGCAGCCCAAATACCTTAAAACAGACACAAAAACAACCCTAAAACAGTGAGCAAACAACCCCAAAAAAACGGCCTAAAACAGTCCCCGAATTAGCCTTTAAAATCACCCAAAACAGTCCCCGAAACTGCCCAAAACAGTCCATCAACACACCTGAAACAATAAGCAGAAAACCATGAGGAAACAGCAGCAAAACAGAGTCAAAATAGTAGCTTGAGCAGCGAAACAGCGAGGTAAAATGCAAACCAGTGAACCAGAAAAGTTGCAGAGCTTTAACCCTTCCGATCACCGTGAAACGCAAGTCCGAAAGTCGACAAAAAAGGTTAGACCTGAGGGAATTTTTCACATCCGTTTTTAGTTGTATTTTATTATTTATTGAGTATTGTTCGCATGATTGTTATGTTGAAATGCATGTTGTGGCCCTTGAGTAGATAAATATGCATGTATTACGAAATATTGTATGTTGTGGCCTTGGAATAAAATGAAAGATGTGTCAACTCTCGCGGTATATCGGATGGAAACTCGGACATAAATTTCATAGCTGATTCTGAATGGACGGTAGTATGATCTGTACTCGGGATACAACTCCACGTACCGCTTGAGTAAACGGCACCTTCTTTTGTTTTATATTGCTTTGATTTATTTATTTTTCGTCATTTGAATTCTGCATGTTACTTGTTTATGCATGACGCAATCGAGCGCATGAGCTTAGTAAGTCGGATTAAAGGTCCCCTATTTGGAGGGGCTAAAATCCTTTACCACGATGTTTTGCCGCGCCGGTTGATGTGTGTTTGGTTGGATGTAAGATATGTCCAATCAGGCATACTAAGTTTGATATTATTATCTTTTTCTTTGTATGCATGATGCGATCGAGCGCATGGGCTTAGTAAGTCGGCTTAAAGGTCCCCTATTTGGAGGGGTTAAAATCCTTTACCACGATACTTTGCCGCGCCGGTTGATGTATATTCGTTTGAATGTAAGATGTGTTCAATCGGGTATACGAAGTTTCATATAGTTATCATTGTCTTTGTACGCATTGTAATGAATTGCGCATGGGCTTATTGTGTTGGATTAAAAGGTTCTCCATTTGGGAGAAGAAAAGCCTAAAAGGATACCTTTACCACGATATTTGCCGTGTCTTTCATCTATTGATTACATCATTTACCTTAGTCTTGGCTTAACGTAGTATAATTCATATATCCATGTTATGATAGCATTTAAGTATTATTTCTTGTAGTATATCGGATGGAAACCCAGATATAAATTCCGTAGCCGATTCCGAATGGACGGTAATGCGGTCTGTACTTGGGATACAATTCCACGTACCACTTGGAAAAGTGCTTACATGTGTGTTTGTGTCCATATTAGTTATCTTCTTTTGCACCACGTCATAACATGCTTACTTTAATGCCTAATTGCATCCTTAAGTGTCTTTTTGCATTATGTACTTAGTTGACTCTTTTATTTGTGCATGGACATGTAATGGCTATTTGTTTATGATATGTCTATGAAATCACATGTTCGCTATTATTTGATTCGCCTTTATGTGTGCTTGTGTGGTTAGTGTGTGCTTGTGTTTCCATGAATACAATATGCCAATGAAGTTGTATGTTCGTTGCTACTTTGATGTACTTTCAAGCATGCAATCTTAGATGTGAAATATATGCAAATTTAGGTTGTAAGTTTTATTTTTGTGCATATGGATTTAGAAGCATGATACTCTTGGAAATAAGTGTTACTTAAGCTTGATTAAATTATTACACAAATCCTTTCATACAAGTGACATAAGTAAGGGACCATTCCGAACCCAACGGTTTGAGGTCTTCCCTTGCGAGGGGTGAGTGCGGCCTTAAATCTCATTTTCCCGGTTCACACCAGGTGGCGACTCCATTATTCTCCGGTTTAGTCCCCAGTGGCTACTCCGTACTCCCGACCGGCCGCGAGCCCGAGACAGCATGCGTCGCCCAGTTTCTGTGTCCCACACTCGCGCTCGGCCCAAGAGCGCACTAGGCGTGCAGGTCCCGGTTTTTGTGTTGGACCCGGTTTTTCTTCCATTTGGTTTTTCCGGAATCCGATTTATCCCTGGTTTTTCCCCTAAACACTCGTAATGGAATATGGTATTTCATTAAAATATTTAAAAATATATTTAGGCTTGATATCTACGGGTTAGACCCAATTTCGTTGTACGGGACACCGATCCGATCCTATGGGTTCCATAACCACCCCAACACTATCCTAGTGGACCACAAGTCTTCAGAGACTCGTATAGACATGTAGGTATTTATTTGATAAACACTTAACGACTTACAGAAGATTTCATAATATATGGTACACCAATTTCAATAGGAATTTTCTCGAGTCGAGTAGCATAGTTGTTCTTAGACTTGAGATATTACGATGGATATATGAGTTATCCTCCACACTTTAATAACGGTCACACCACCAATCTATTTAGATCATACCTCCATTTGTTCGTTGGGTGTGGACTCATGCTCAAGATATCTTGTGAGTATCAGATAGAATCGTCAATCCTGTGTACAGAGCATATGTATCCTATATGTGTTTACGATATGTTAAATCCATGGACGTGGTACACTACGGAAGCTAGTTCCGAGTGTTATTAAGAGATCGTAAATTTATAATTCGACTATATTATACCTCAGGAATTTGACGTTCCTATCTATATCCATGATATAATATGGCTAGCCTGTGATGGAGGGTTATACGTATGCAATGACCTCCAATTGCATAGTTAGCGAGATTATCCGTGGTCATCATAATTTACGTCTTACGAGTGGGTAAATTATTGACACGAAATTAGATTCTATGATGGATAAACCTAAACTCAGAGAGTCTAACAATATGAAGTGTACTCGTTGATCACTTAGGCAACACGTTATGAATAATAAAAATTATTCATAATGATTAAATGAGTTAATTCAAATCGTTTAATCGTTAAACGAAATTACACATGCTAATACAAAATTTTATTAGATACATATTAATTAATTGTCAAATGAGATTTTGACACATGTCATTAATATATGTATTTTGTTATTTAGTGTAAATAAAAAATAGATATATATTAATAATTATATTAATTATTTAAATATTTAAATGTTAAATATTTAGATAATTAAATAATATTTATATTTCATAATTGTTATGTAATATGTTAAATTATTATTGGTTACTAATGGCATGACATTTAAACTTGGAGTATTCAAATTGAGTTTCATAACTTAAAGTCTTGATATTTAATTAGATTAAATAAATTAAAATGATCATTTTATCCCCCTCCCTAACTCATGCCCAACCTAGTATATAAAGGGAAATGTTTTTTCTTTTGCTTGGTTAATGAAAACCTAGCCTCTTAATGTCATAAAAATTCTCAAAGTATTTTAGAGAAGAAGATTCCAACAAGAACAAAGTTAAAGAAGCTTTTGGAAGATTACAGATAATATTTTATTTTCTTTAATTTAGAAAATTATTTTTGTTGTTCTTGCATGAATTCTTGTGTTGTAGAGATTTTTTTTTTCACTCTAAAATTTGGGGAATTTTGATTTGGTTGATGGATTTGGTGGTTAGATGCATGTGTGAACTTATATTGATTAATATTAGTGTAACATTAATTCAATTTTATCATATGATAATTTGTTGTCATTTTAGAGTGTTATGACCACTCTAATAATATCTAGGATTGTTCTTAAGTTCTTTATTTGTGGTGTCTTTGATTGGTGTAGATATTTATATGATTAATATTGAGAAAATTTGATTTATAACATGAAAAATGATTAATTTTGTTCCATGATCAGATATGGAAATTTCAGAATTTTAGTGAGGAAAATTATGGTGTTTAAATGTATTGAGCATTATAATAATTGTCAAAACTTATTTTAAAGTGAAAATATGCGAAAACAGTGAAAAACAATGTTACCATATAACTTTTGATGTAACTGGATAACTTTTGATTTCGCCCGAACCACAACTCCGCCGCGTATAACCACAACAAATAAATTCCTATGAAAATGTATTCCCAAACAAAATCATTACAAGATTTTGAATCAATAATGTTGAGAAGACAATCTTCTCCATAACAAAATATATATATATATATATATATATAGTTAAACAGTCAATTAAATCTATAAATTATATATTAAAAATATAATATAAAATGAAATACAAAAATTTTATGTCCAGATTACCCGCATATATATGGCTGGGGCTCCCAACTAATTATTTTTAGAAATACGAAGAGCAATTGAGAGTTGATATCTAATCCTAAAGAATAAAAAGGAATTCACCCATTTAATTAATAACACACTAATTAAGAAATAATACAGTGACCTTAAAAATGACCATTATTGAATTCATATAGCCTAAGCTTACTAGGGCTATTTTTTTCTCACATGTTATTGTTTCTATTTGCAAAATATTATTATGTAGGCTTTTTACTGTGTGGGACCCGCCTGCTGTGAGAGAAATAGCATATATACCCGGCACATAATATAATTTTCGATGGATAAGAGTTTGATTATGATAAAAGAATAACGAGTTGCCGAAACGAACCAAGTTAATCTTTAGAAAAAATCAACCAGAATCTAAGAAGAAATTAATGAAGGAGCTTGTTAAATGCTTTAATTAGTCTTTACAATATTTTCTACTAAAGCACACATTCCGGGCTTAAGTTGATCAAGTAAAATCAACGACTGTATCAGACTCTTACAATAAACGTATTCCTTGAATTCAAACCCAAAATTTAGAAGTCAAATCCTGAATCCTACATCGTAAAACCGCTTTTACTTGCTCCATACTAAACCAAACCACCCAACGAAAATAAACTCAAAAAAATTAAAAGCAAGCACCCTTAATTCAGGAAACTACTGGAATACAGAGAGAGCCAAACTCAATATTCAAAATTGTAAACACCATGATTACAAATCAAGCTCTGGTGCTCAAACAATTTCATAATTTTGAACCCCCAATTTTTTTACTAAGAGCGTGACGAATCGATCATTCATTATGGGTCCTACTGTACAATAATAATAAGGGAGAGTGCTACTTTCCCCTAATTAATATTTTATAACATTTTCTACTTGTCTCATATTATTTTAATTTTACCCCATGACACGTAAAAAAGTCAAAAAACATATTCTCATTTTATTAATTTTTTGATATATTTATCTTTGCATAAACAATTAAGAATTTTACATCATTATCTATTTATTTAAATTAATTATAAAAAATATGAAAATTATTATAAATTATAATAGTTCAATAGAGAATTATTATAAAATCTAATATTTTTATAGAAATTTATTTCATTTAGTTATCTTAAACAAATTTTTTTTTCTAAATACAGTTTAATGTAATTTTATTTTAAATAATTTCATATTTATTTTTATGTTGCAGAATAATAAATAAATATAAGAATATAGGTTATTAATATAGATTAATAAATTGAGTGACAATACAAAATCCAATTTAACAAAAATTAAAAAAAAAATGCAACTAATAAATAATAATTAAAATTTAATTAAATTGACACATCTCATTTATTTCCTATAAAAATTTTAATTGTATTTTTTAATATAATTAAGAAATAATATTTTTCAGTAGAAAATTTAGATTTTGTAATAATTTTTTATAGAAATATCATATTTCATAATTATAATAATATATTTTTAATAAATTTAAAATGATGTAAAAATATTAATTATCTCACCATAAGGATAAACATATAAAAACATTATTATTAATATGTATTTTTTTAGTGCCCACATTACAGAACAATAACACATGGAAAAATTGAAAGAATTTTAATAAAAATTTATTAACTTCCTCACTTTTGTGTCTTGTCCTTGTTTCCATGATCTACATTCTACAACAGTACAACACCACCTTACAAGATTCCAGCCCCACCCAAAATAAAAATAACTCAAATTATATATAAATTAAAGTAGTATTATTTCCACAAAATAATAGTATAATATACCTGCACCCATCCCACATATACATGACCACCGATTCGGTTTAAATCTGAACCGGAATTAAACTATTTGATTCCCGATTTCATGTTTGTGGAACCAGAATCGAGCCGAATAATTCCAATTCGGTTCCGGTTCCATAAGAATATGAAATCGGGAATCAGAACCAAACAAGAACCGGACCGAACGGTTCCGGTTCGGTTCTATTTTTAATTAATTTAAATTTAAATTTAAATTTGATTTTTAAAAAATAAAATAGACATTTTGATGTCGATTCCACCAATCAAGTATTTAAAATATTTTATTACTAAAGTTAAAACAATATCATTAATATTTGAACTTTCTGCTCATATAAAGTATCAACAATATTCAAACATTCAATAAAAAATAAATTTGTTGTAGGATAATAAACTCCACTAAAAATATTTGTTATATCATTAAAAAAATTTAAAATTTCTAAAAAAATTTATCATCTTTATATAATTTAAAATTTTATCATTAGGCAGCAAAATTTAAAACATTTCGAACATAATTAGTAAAAATAATTTTTTCACCAAAACTTAAAAAAAGATGTCTCATACAAGTAAATTTAACAAAGTCTTCTATATTTTTAGCATCAAAACATGTGAACACGGTATTCTCAGAAGAGCTTGTCATTTTTTGTTAATATTGAAGAATTACAAAATTAAATAAAAAAGAGAAATTGAAGATGAGAAAATTGATAATGAGAAATTAAAGAAATTGAGAGAATTGAGAATTGGTGTGTTGAAAAAATGAAATATATTACCCATATTTATATATTTTTGGATAATTTTATCTAAATTTATATTAAAATTAAACGTTTTATTAATGTTATTAAGGGTACTTTAAAATTTTCACGGCTCCTAGAAGTAAACGTTGGAAATTGTACGATTCCGGTTAGAACCGTGGAACCGGACGATACTAATGATTTATGTTCGAACGGTTGGAACCGTCCGATTCTTTTAGGTTCAATAAGGTTCTATCATAATTAAACCGAACAAATTCGATTCCGATTCCGGAATAAGAACCCACCGGTTCATACGGATTCGATTCCGATTCGATTTAAGTTCCTAACGCCTAGTCTAATCCGGCACACATTAAATCGAAATTTGTTTTTAGGAAACAAAATTTAATATTTTCTTCATCCAAGATTATATTTGCATCTACCCGAAGACAAATTAAAAATAATAATAATAATTAACAATAAATTTTCAAATTTAATTTAATTATTTCAACAATTAATTACTCGGGGATACTAACAAGCATTGGCAGCCGAGCTCTTCTCATCAATCTATACCGATAAGTAGCCGAAACCGGTCTAAGCGAACCGGCCGAGCCATACCGAGTGGTCGAACCGCCGGTACCCACACTCCCAGTAACCGGTGAAAGCCCTTGTCCATGTCCCCCACTTTCAGAATCTCTCTCGTCTAACGGCGGCGACGAGATGAACAAGTCCTTCAATTTGGCTCGAATCTTATTGTTCTCGATCTCCGGCGGCTCATCGGTGACTTCCGGGTCTAAATCTTCGTCATCATGGCGAGCAAGTCGGCGCTGATTGAGTAGCATCCGAAGTGTCTTGCGGCGGCGTAGGTGGATGACGGGACTCGAGGTCGGGCTCCTCGTCTGACTGCCGGCGATGGCGCACTGTGTAGCTAAAAGTTTAAATTTTTGAAGAGTTGCCATAACAGAAACCCAAAAAAAAAATTATTTTTCTCCAAAAAAAAAATTAATTTTGTTGCGAGTTGAAAGAGATTGAGATCTGAGTGTGCGAAATGAGAAATTACAAAGACAAGAGCTTTACATTTATTTGATTCTTTTGTTTTTTTATTATTAACAAAATAATAATAATAATGGAATTTAATTTTGAAGAGGAGGTGAGTTGAGTGCCACGTGGCGGGATGTGGTGGGATTTGAATCATTTGCTAGCATAGATTTTTAAAATGAGAACAAAAAGGAAAGTGTTGGTAATGTAGTGAAGTGAATAATTAGATGAAATAACGAGACAATGAATGGGGTTTGTGTGTATAAATTGTAAGAATTAAAAGAGAATTTAAATCTTTGAATTGTAATTTTAGTAATTTTAATATTTACGTTGGTGTTGGTTTTAGTAATCATTAAGGCAGTCGAAAAGAGATTTTTATTTTAGATTATTCAAGACATCCCTCGTTTAATAGTGGTTAAAATTTTGAAGTTTCCACACGCTGCTGATACTATAATGTTAGATTAGCTCTTTATTTCGAATTCAATTGTATGTTTTTTTATAAGAGTATGGACAGTCAAAGATTTTACATATTTTATTTAAGATCGGGTTAAATGATTTGACCGTAGGATTTTTAACATTTCCGAAAAAAATAGCTCTTTATTTAATTATATGGAGAATTTTATTGCTACTATACTCGATACTTGTATTTGGTTCTTTAATCTATGCTTTATTAAAAAAATACCATAAAATATTATCAGCCTATGTACAAAAAACAAGAAGCCCGCAATGTTGGGCTTGTCAATTAGACTCCCTCCATATTTCACATACGAAATTTCAGCACCAAATTTTAGTAAATGCTCGCTGCACAAATGCAACCAACTCCAGAGACAGAATATTCTTCTTCATCAAGACCAGGGCGATTTAACCTCTTTAATGATCAAATTGTTATTATCTTCGCCTGTAGAAAAAAAAAAAAAAAAGAATTTTTCAGATTTTCAAATCCTTCAGTACAAACATACATTGCCTAGCTTGCTATGAAATTAGACAGAAACAGGACAAATGAATCTGAAACATGAAACAATTCTAGAAGGAACAAGAAGGATTGGAGCTGCTAACCCATTTATCAGTCCCAGTCCCAGTCCCAGAGCCATCTGGTGAAAGCGTAGGGGAATCTTTCTTCAAAAGCACAGCATCATCTGCCATCCGAATTTCCACCACTTCAGCTTTCTGTGTTCCAAGATGTGAATCCTTAGTTTCCCTCAAAATCTCCAACACTTGTTTCATTGTTGGCCTCATTTCTCTATCTTGTTGCAAGCACCGGAAAGCCAATTCTGCTACTGATGTTACCATGTTTCTTACAGCATAGTCCGTTTCAAACCCCAGAGATTGATCAACAAGCTCGTTCAATGCATGATTCTGAATCTTTTTAACAGCCATGTTAGACAAGTTTATATCATATCGATGTCTATTGGTATCCACAGCTTGTAGCCCTGAGATAAGCTCAATTAGAACAACCCCAAAGCTGTACACGTCGCTTTTGTCTGTGAGCTTGTAGCATTGGAAATATTCAGGATCAACGTAGCCAGGGGTCCCCTGCGGAGCTGTTGAAACATGTGTAACGTCTGTCGGAAACAATCTTGATAAGCCAAAATCTGCAACTTTTACACGGAAATTGTTGTCTAATAGAATGTTGTTGGTTTTCACATCGCGGTGAATGACATCCGAAGCATGGAGGTAAGCAAGGGCTTCAGCAGTTTCAATGGCAATGCTTAAACGAACAGGCCAAGGGAGCAAGCAAGAGTTCGATTGCCTGTCGTGAAGATGATCAGCTACTGTTCCATTGGGAATGTACTCGTAAACTAGGAGTAGTTCCCGGCTTTGTCTTGATGTGCATCCGTATAATTTCACAAGGTTTTATGCTGCAACTTAGTAAGAATCTCAATTTCATTCATGAACTGTTCAGCACGCTTGAAATTGTTCTGGTATAATCGCTTTACTGCAACTATGCGACCATCCCTGAGAACACCTGGTTAAGCTTAAGTTGTTAGGTAAAGGCTCGACATTACATTAATATTAATAAAACAGGAATGCCACATTTTCCTACCGAGATAAACAGCTCCAAATCCTCCATCTCCGAGTTGTTTAGATGGGTTAAAATTGTCGGTAGCTTCTTCAAGTTCAGAGCAGCTGAAGACCTGAGCTCCAAAGTAAGAGCTTCCCTTTTCGAGATCAGTTCTTGTGTAGGGATGAGAAGGGTTGCTTTGAGAGGAATTTGTTGTTGTTGTTGTAGTAGTAGTAGTAGTATTTCCACTTGTACTGGAAGGAGGTGTTTTAAGGTCTTTGCTTTTGATATTGGCCGCAGTTTTCCTTCTCCGTCGTATGCAGCAAAAGAAACCAAGTCCCAGAATAACAGCACCAGCGGAACCAACTGCTATGCCAATTCCTGAAGATTGAAACAGAAGTTGCTCAGAGTTTATGTATTACTAAACTTGGAAAAAGGGTTAGTTGATTATGCAGTGAAATATTACCTGCTCCAGTTGATAACTTCTTGTTCCCTGCAAGTCATGAGATCCATAAATGTCAGTTCACATGAATGGATTAAGAAGATAATGAATTTCTAAGCAACCTCACGGTTCCCATTTGTTCCGAACTTATTTCTTCCTTACAAATTCCATAGCATGTGGTGTAAATTGTAATGGCATGGCTGCCAAAAATTGGGTAAATTTCACATTCTTCATATAATTCAACCACCAAAATGGGCAAATGTCCTTAAATAGTTATGCGTCTCATACCCTCTCACATTGAAAGAGTACACAACTAAAAATTGTGTTATAAAAAGTAGACTAAAATCTTTTCAGGAGTTTCTAATTTTAATAACTGAAGCAAACTCAAATCATGAGGATTCAAACCCATAAAATAATAAGTGATTATATTTAGATAGCACTGGCGATCTTATAGGTCGTCAGTGCTAAGTTGTGTAAGGTTTAAAATCTCATTTTGAGATCCTGAGTTCGAATTCATGAAGTGCGTTTCTTGTAAGAGTCTAGAATATCAGATAATTTTACCCACTCCTCTTAAGTCCAGAATGAGTAGTTGCAGACGATCTCATTGGTCACCAACTTAACTACTATTGTTATCATAAGTCATAAAAATATTACCCCGGCCCCAATGTTCAATTTAGTCATAACAATTGCGCACCATAAAAACCTAATCCCATAAAATCAAAGATTTTTCTAACTAATAAATTGACAACCATCAGATTGGTTTCTAGATCCCAATAATATGAGCACATGATATACGTGTAACGTGTCCGAATTAAATGTTGCTAACTGCCCTACTTGGAAAATCAAATATTAATTAGAGGTAAAAAAGATGAGTTTTGGAGATGGAATATTTGAAGGGTTGAATATGGGGCCATACTTTGAAGAAAATGAAGGTTTTTCTATGGGGTTAGGTTGCTAAAACTTTAAACAAATGCTCCCTCTAACGTTTAATTACCTAACATAATAATCAAAGGTGTCTCGATCGGCTTTTAATCTACGGCTGCTATTTAATAAAAGCTTTAATTTTGAAATAAATGTTGATCGTATTTTATACATATGGTTTATAAATAATAATTATGACAAATAAAGTAAAGTTTATATATGAGTTTTTCATTAAACAACATGATAAAATTACATTCAGTTACTAGGGTTTACTGAAAGAGAACAACTTTCTAAAAACAGTAACAATCAAGCTAAACATATCCTAACTTGGGAAATTTTTTACTAAATAATGGTGGTATCATATTAATCATGAAACAATCCAATAGTTTCTCGTCATGCTTGTTAAAATAATAAAAAAAAATCTAAATAAATTATAATTATAGTTATTACAAGCTCTACACGTTATATATCTATTGGTTGGTGGTGACACATCACCAAGATGGCCTTAGAGATAACCCTCATAAATAGTCAGTCGATGCTCCTAGATTTGAGCCAAAATTAAGACTTTAAACTTGGGCCAAAAATAAAATCACCAAATATAAAAAAATTAATACACATTGCAAAACCCAAAAAAAAAAAAAAAAAAAAACTCTCTATTCAGGGGCAATATATTTTAGAAACTCGTCATAAATCCCTCAAAATTCATGATTACTCTTATCATCATCCATACAACAATGATACTAAAGAATTATAAACTAACTTATACCACTAATAATTTGATTTACTCTAGTTCTAGTTCTAGTTCAAAAATTAAAACAACTCAATCCTAATTAGCCTCTAAATCGGATGATTTGTTGGAGGAAGAAAACTGTTTCAAGATTTAAGTTTCTTTGATAATCTAAATTATGGGTCTCTTCCAATTTCAACTACCAAAACCAACAATCTTAAGAAAACTAATAACCTAGAACCCTAATAGAGTCCTTAAAATCAAAAGAAAGGATAATTAATATCAGGAGAAAGGATGTACCTTTCGAGGATTGACAAGAATCGGGATAAGCTTTATCAGGGCAATAACAATTGAATTGACCCGTCCTAAAAGAATACCCACACTGTCCATTTGATCCTTCACACTCATCACACAAAGAATTATTTGCAAACCATTGCAACCCAAAACCTTCCTGAAGAGCTCTAGTCAGATTCACCGAACCCGGATTTTTCACCATAGACTCAAGTGTTGCTTGCCGCAGAGGAATCATGACGCTGTTCTCGCAACTTCTGAAGTAAGCTTTCACGGCCTCAGTGAAGCTGGTATTGAAGATATTGACATCCCATGAGTAGAAGTAATTGGTGTTTGTTTCATCATATGAGTTGCAATGAAACTGAAAGTTCCCTAAAATATTATTCATGAAGCTGGCCGGGCAGTTATAGTACAGTGTTAAGTTGTGTGTTCCGGGAGCATAATTGAAAATGTTGAAATTTAGAGTGGTACTGACAAAGCTTGATGGGCAAGTATCATCCCAGTAATCTTCTCTAGCAACTGTGAATGCTCCCGATTTGTTATCGATCTTCAGGACTTTGTAAGTGCTGTCCAGGATTGTAATCTCCGGGACATCGCCTTCACAATTCAATTCAAAACCCGGGTACCCGCAAGATTCTGAACGGTTTCCTCCCCAGAAAGGGTAACCAATATTTTCTATGTTACCACAACGAAACGGGGCGCTGCAGTTTTGATACTGCTGCTCATCAGTGGCAGCTGACACAGGAATTGGAACATGGATTAATATGATATTTACGATGAATAAAAACAAGCAGATCATGCTTGGAAGAAGATGGAGACCAATTTTTGAAAGAGCAAGAGAGGCTTGGAGAGAAGATTTTCCATGTCACATTATTCATAATAGTACTTTGAACAAAGTGGGGTGACGAAAATTTGGTAAGAAATTGGGCTGGTCAATTCCGGTTTTGGTTTGCCTAGAAACACGTTGCAAGTTATGATTAGTCGAAAAGATTATGATGGTGCAATTGAAAAATGCTATAGCGACTAAATCAGGATAAAATAGGTTAAAAAAATATAAAAATAAATTACATCGTTTTGAAGATTTTGTTTATATATCTTTCCGTATATTCCACATGATGAGAAATGGTTTGGTCTTGTGTGCAAAGAAATTAAAGTCATCAAATGATGCTATGTTTGATATTTTAGTATTTAAAAAGAACACAAATTTCCTAACAGATGAAGAATTATTGGTTGGTAGAGGTATAAGCACGGTAAGTGGATGATGACATATTCTAGACAAAAATATAGGACAGCCAATATAGGAAAACAAAAGGTTATGAATTGCCAAATAACTAAAGCTCCGTTTTGTACTATTTTCCTCATCGGCATCATAAAGATGCTTAGTAGACTCGGTCACGTTTCTGATTCGGAATCGAAATCGAACCAGAACCGATTCCGTATGGTTCGGTTAGGATTCCCATCTTAGCCGAACCATTGATGGTGGTTTTAGGCCCCAAGAAGTCAGAATCTCAAGGAAGAGTAAAAATGGGAGAGACCCGGATCAGAGGTGGTCATATCAGAGTTAGTCAAATCCGAGGTGGTCGGATCAGATCGTCCCAACATTAGATTCTTAAAGCAGCTTGACACTCATAGCCTCGTATCAGAATGAGGATCGGTTCAAGAGATCATAGTCTGATCTGGAAAGATGTTCAGAAGAGCAAAACAAAGTGAAGGCTATTAGGGTTGGTGCTCTGAGCGCCAATTTCTTATGTATTTCCCTATAAATACTCTTATATATATTTTATTAATAAATAAAATAAACAGTTTCTGTAATATAAATTCTTTTATTATATGGTAAAGACGTAAATGACCATAGAGTGATTGGTTATGATACAGTTGCAAAAGCGTCACAACTGACATTGAGCAGTATCATAACAATATCATTCTTTAACTGTTCCTGGTCAAGGTTTACAATTACTTGGTCAGTAAGTAAATCTATTGAGACCGGTACGTGTCGTATATTGGAATGTTGAATTCTAATGGTTTCTCAATGAACCATGAGTCTCGGGAGACTCGTATAGACACGTAGGTGTTTATATCGAATAAACACTGAACGACTCGCCAAAGATTCTTAATAGACGGTACACCAACATCAATAAGAATCTTCTCAGGTTGAGTCAGCATAGCGATCCTCCGACTTAAGGTACCACTATGGATGTATGAGGTATCCTCCACACTTTGATGGCAGTCACGTCACCGATTTATTTAGATCAGACCTCCGTCTGTTCGTTGGGTGTGGACTGATCCTCAGGATATCCCGTGCGTATCAAAATATGATTCGTCAATTCTGTGTACAGAGCATAGGTATCCATTATGGAATTAGCAATCTGTTAAATCCATGCGCACGTGGTACACTGTAGAAATCAGTTCTAAGTGTTATTTAAGAGATTGCTAATAGAATCATCGACGAGATTATACCTAAAGAGATTTGACGTTTATATCTATATCTCTGGGATAATCTGAATACATGTGACGGAAGGATTAAACGTATGTAGTGACCTCGACCTGTATGGTTCATAGATTTTATCTGTGTTCGTCATAATTTACAGGTGGGTAGATTATTGACACGAAATTGGATTTCGTGACGGATATGCCTGAACCTAGAGAGTCTCACTAATGAGATATACTCATAGGGCACTAGGGCAACTTTTATAAATAATATTGATTATTTATAAGTCGTTTAACGGTTAAACGAAGATACATGCTTTTGAGATCTTTCGGCCATTTATTAAATGTCGAATTGTGATATTTGACATTTATTATTAATATATGTATTTGGATTATTTATTGTAAATATAATACATATATTTGAGATATTTGTATTTAATTGTTTGATTATTTAAATGTTAAATAATTAAATATTAAATATCTTGTTTACTTTATTTAGTAAACTAAGTGTCATTTTTTAATTGGTTTTCTTAGCCAATTTTGATTGGTTGAAATGACAAGATTTAATTGGATATTTTAGGATAAACATCAAATTGTTTGGTGTTTTATTACCATAAAAAAATTGTTAAATCATTTTCCAATTAATGAAATAAAAATAAAATATATGGCCTATATTTTTTCTTGTTTTTCGGTGATGTTAAAAAAATATATAAGGCCATTTTTTTTTCATAATTCTAAGAACCCTAAAACACAAATACAAAAGAGAAAGAGAGAAAAGAAGAAAGAAAATGAAGAAAAAGCTTGAAAAATAAGGATTTTTGTAAGTTTTTCCTTACTTTTTCTTTATGAAAATTATTTCTTTCATACTAGGCTTTTATATGATTAGCTTAGTTCCATCTCGACTCTTTCATGGATGTGTTTTGATGATTGGGAACTTAGATTAAAGATGTAAGTATGTATGTATTTTAAAGAATGTTAATTAGGTGTAATTAAGTATTCTTTTTAACCATTTGATGAAAGTTGCCATTCTAGAGTTATTTAGCCACGCATGATTGACCTAGAATTTTTCTTGAGCTATTTCATGATGGTGAGGCTTGATTGGTGTTGTAAGAATTGAATTAAAGTCTTGAATTTGATTAATTTAGTGTTAATTTTATTAATTTGTGAAATTATAAAATTAGGGTTTTTAACCTACACCAAATTTGCGGCTTTTCATATATGTGATGAGATTTGATGTATATTAAATTTGGAAATTTTTGGATTTGATCTTAACATGTTTTAAACAAAAAAGGATCAAATTGCAAATTCTTGAAAATTGAGGGACCATTCGGCAATAATGGAAAAAATATTTTCTTGAGTTGCAAATTTTTATTTTCATGTATAAGTCATGTATAAATCATTTTAGAATTGATTTGGAATAAATTGGAATTGTATTTGACAATTTTGGACTAAAATGATTAAAATACAAAGTTTTGGGGCAAAATGATAAATTCTGAAAAATCTGATTTTTGGGTAAAAATTTCAGTTTTTAAGTATTGAGTAATTGAAATAAATTATTTTATTTTAATTACTCAAGAAAAATAATTGAAATCGGAAAATTTGATTTTCCGCGTTCCGCTGCGTTTACCCGAATTACCACTCGAAACCCCAACAAAGGCCTCATAGCTGACCCGACCCGTAGAACATCAGGGCAGGCTGGCAGTTGTTTCAGATGTCTGACCCAGTTGGTCGGGTCGGGTGTTTGCACCATGATCAAGTCAATATGACGTAAGCTCTACAGGGGGATTCACACATTTCAAAGAGGTCTGACGTGCTCAGAGCAGATCACCAGCTTATCTTCTAGTACACGCTATCACGTGAGGTATGATAGATTACAGTCTGGAGGTAGCGTGTGGCAAAGAGTTTAGTAGCTTGGTTTAAAGAGATATCAGGTGGCAAAAACTACTTTCGGCATAACAGTTGGGGAAGAGAGCCATTGCATTAATGGTAGATTCACGAGGCTGAAGTCACAATGATAGTGTAACAATAGAATTTTCCCTAATATATAAAGGGATTGAGAGTTCATTGTAAGGGGTTAGCAAAATTTAAGAGCACAACTTGTAAAAAGAGAGAGAGAAGCTTAAGTATAAGGGTGAGTTTGTAAGAGGTCGGTCAACCGAGCTCGAGAGATAGGCATGTCGGTCATACCCGACCATGTTATAAAAGCTTCATTTTTCCTTGTGCCCATGGACGTAGCTTGGATCCATTCTGTCGAATCACGTTAAACCTCATATCTCGTCTGTGTGTTTTTTTCATCTTTTGCTAAGTTTGTCTTTGGTCCTCAAACCAAATAAATTAGCAATTGAGAGAAGATTATTCGAATTGTGAATTTACCGATTTACCCATAGAATGAAAATCAACCATCAACCATCTTAATAAAAAAAATACTTTGTTACCTAAGGTTCGAGCCAATAGAAAGAAAGTGGTTAAAGAACGAGAAGAGGAGGCTGCATCAGTTGTATAAACTATTGAGTATGGAGAGGAATTTGAGTAATTATTACTGATTAAAAAGAGGAATGAAATTGAAGTAAATTGATTCTATTATTTATCTCATTATTACGGCAATTTTCAAATTTGCAAAGAAAGTGATTAGACTAAATATGCTTTTTGGGAGTATCAGCCAAATAGCAAATGCCAAAAAACAGCTTAAAACCAAGTTAATAGTAGGAGTGGCATTCACTAACCGAATTTGTATAAAATCTTAAACGAATCGAATTAAAATGTGATTGATAGTATTCGATTCGTTTATTAAACGAAATCTAATATCGTGATTCGTATTCGATTAATTTATGAAACGAATTAAATACGAATATTCGTTTATTCATAATATTATTTAATAACACAAACTACTATAATATATTTACATTAATTTTTCATAAATACACATATGAAATACGTAATTAATATATTACTAAAAATAGCTCACCAGTCATAATTTATCGAATCTTTATTGAAAAATAACAATAATCAGTAAAAGTAAATAATAAAACGAATCAATGAGGTTAAATCTGTATTCGATTCGTTTAATAAACGAATCGAATCGAATTGACTCATTTATTAAACGATTTTATTTTTTCAAATCCATATTCGCTTTAAAGCAAATCAAATCAAATCGAATCAAACGAATAAACAAATTCTACCCTACATTATCAGCCCTAATTAATAGTCGTAACGATTGGACTTCTAAATCGTCAGATGAATGGAAAATGGACAGAAGCGACGAACATCGGTAACAAATAGAGGATCCATATAGGACGTGGGAAATATTTGCAATCTAGTCCTTGTTGTTATTAAATTTGGCGGAAAGAAATAAAGGGTTTTGGAAATAGACAATTCTCGTTTCAAAAGTTAAACCTATATCCCTTAACAGGGGAGATGGAAATTAGTCGGTATAGATCGGGATTTTTTAATTACGATTCCGTATTAATCATGAATTCAAAATGAAAAATTATTACGAATTTCATATCATTTTTTAAATTATGACAAAAATAATCCTAATAAATTTGGACTTGAAATTGAGAAAGAAAAATTATCCTGAATCTCAGTCCATTTTTTTTATTACCATACTAAATAACAAGAGATCTCGAAGAAATTCAAGATTTAGAATTTTCCATCATCCTTATTTAACAGACATCAAAATGCGGCTATCAAATTGATGGCAATCACACTAATTCAATCAAAAGAAAAAGTTTTTTTGGAAATTGTCCTAATTTTGCATTATCCTCAAAGACCCCCTCAAACCTAAACCATTTTATGTGTGTGTCACAAATCTCACCGGAATATTAAAGAATCTTCAACTACAATACCCAATTGAGGATTGGTGACATCAAAAGGGACAGCCTAACTTATTCTCATAGGTTCCCTTGGGAGAGTCAATACCGGACCGGCGGACCCATCAAATATCACTCAAAATTATATTTTATATTTTCTAATTTGTGATGTATGCAATAATAACTGATCAAGTTGTATAATAACAAGAGCTGGACTAAAAACATAGGAGCATACCTTTTGATGAATCTGAACATCCTGATGAGTTGCCAAGTATCCCATCTTGGCAGTAGCAAATTTCTTTATTTGACAAAACATCATAACCACAGCTGATGCAACTCTCATCACAGCCTAACACCTTCCATTTAATCTCAAATCCACTTTTCAGGGCATCTTCCAGATCCTCTTTCTTCTTATTTGCTGCTGAAATGAAGGATTTAGAAACCGGAACAAGAACACTAGTATTACAATCCGGAACAACACTGATATCGCCTGTGAATTGTATGAAGCCATCCATGTAATTGATGATATTCTTATTCATATTGCAAGTCGTGAATTTTCCTGGAAACTTTGGGCAACCATAAATTAACTTCAACGTCTGAAACCCATTAGCAATATCAAGAAGTGAATCAAGTGATGAATCAATAGTGTTGTTTTTCTGCGGACACAATCCTTGAAAGTACTCCTGGCTTGCAATCTTGAGAAGTTGTTCTTCCTGATTGACATTTAACACGCGGTATGTTACATTAGAAATCATCATGGTAGCCGTATCATCCTTCTCACAGTTAAGGTGTAAGCTTGGATGGCCACAAAACTCCGGCCGGTCAACTCCCCAGAAAGGATAGCCGGCGGTGAAGGTCCCGCAGAGGAATGGAAGTGTACAAGAAAGCCCAGGATTGGCTAAAGATGGTTGAATCTTCACAAGAACTAGAGATAGTAAACACAGAAGAGATTTAAAAAACAACTGTAAGGAAACATGGAAACTCATTTTCTTGTGAATAGAGTCTCAAGGAAAAATGGATCATGAGTGAGCAGACGATTCCAGTTGGATTTGTGTGTCACATATACATATACATACATATATAATTGTCTAGGAAGATGCGAAGAAAGTAATAAAAGATTTGAAATTTGATAGTTTTATCGTTGACTTCAAAACTTATAAGAGCTTTCATTTTTCTATTTATGCTTGGTTTTAAATACAGTGAAAGACCGAGTCACCCACAATGTGAGTAATTTCAAATACCATAACGAACACTGTGACTCTTAAGATTTGCCGTAATGCACAAGTATATCAGGATGATAATTTTTTCATCTCAATTAAATCTTATCTGGTTTAAAATGAGACTTGATATATATTTTCATATTCTGGTTTGAAAATGAGATTAAAAAATTCCTGAAATTTTCATCAGGAAGAAATGAGATTTTAGAGAGATGAACTAAATTTTAATGGACAATTTTTTTAGGCAATATCCAACCTATCTCGTCCTATTACAATCCCTAATATAAATTTAGTAGCTTATTTATTTGCTTTTTTTTAAAAAAAAAAAAAAAAATTCTTCCATTATATATTCAATGTCTCAAATAATCGAAAAACACTACAAAATGATGTTCGTGTATTTATGATCATAAGAGGTCTTATCATTATTCTTAATTTTTGGATTATCAACCGATATTAACGACTGAAAATATTCTATCAATAAAAATCGTTAAATATCGACCGGACCGTTCAAAGATTAAAAAATTTTCTAATTAAATATCGATCGTTTATGATAAGACCTATTTGCATTTTAGAGTAAATTTTGATGTTTTAGGGTTCATTTTCATACTATATGTTAAAAAAAAAAAAAATTAACCATGAACGAAAATATGAAGCTTATTTAATTGCGTGCACAGCTTGTATTAATATCACATTCCACCTACACAATAAGAGATTATCTCAACTTCAACTACCATAGTTTAACAAAGCCATTTTGATTAATTTCTATATATATTCTAGCTAGTAGAAGTTTAATTTTGCTTGAATAAGTATATTAGAAGCCAAAAGAGAGGTACAAAATATTGATACTTAAATTGATAGTTCTGATTTCCATGATAACTTAGCTTACAAATTTTTTAATTTAAGTCTTAAATATATAATAATTCTAAGGTGAGGGTGATCAGATTTAGTAAAATGCCGCTTTCACATAGTTATCACTCATCACTACTTAGTTGTAAAATAATAAAAATACAAAGTCTAATATAATTGTTTATATTGAAATCTATATTCTTTTTACAACTAGGTATTAATTATGATAACTAGGTAAAGTGAGCCCTAACATGAGAAGAGCTTCTTAAATATACATAATAACATGAAATTATTCAATATTTTTTTTTTCAAAACGTTGGAAACCACATCTTCGGCTTTAAGCGGTGTATGTAAAACCTCCGGCTGTCTTAAACTCTTATAAAAAACACACTCACTGAATTCAAATTTAGAACCTGAAGATCATATCTTAAATCTTACACGACCAAATCACGTCCCCTTTGAGGAAAAAAATTATTCAAGATGCAATAAACAATTAGATCATATGAAAATTTTAGTATTTAATGCAATGATGGTTCCCTTTATATTGTTTTGCTTCTCTTTAATTTTTTTTTTATTATTTTATATATTTTTTTTATTTTAAGGTAATATGGTGAGTAAAGCTAAAATCAAGGGTGGATACATGATTTTATTTTAGAAGTGGTTAAAATTATTTTTCTATGTAAGTTTGGTGGTAAAGTATTTTATTATTATTTTTAAAATATATAAGAAATTATGGGATCAGTATCGGATTTGGACATGAGCAGCCTACTCTTAATGATGTCCATGACCCAAATTTTTTTTTTTTTAATCTCTTATCTTCTCCCAAATTCAAACTCGGGTGGTTAGTTAAAGAAACTAATGAGGTCCTAGGTTTTGCTTCTATTTAATTGATAGTACCGAACCGAAATCGGTTCCGTACGTTCGATTAAGATTCTCATCCTAGCAGAACTGTTGGAACCGGACGGTTCCAACCAGAACCGTTGGAACCGTTCGGTTCTAATAAAATATAATAATTTCAAGTTATTTATTTTATTTTTTATTAATAAAATAAAATTCAAATAAATAAATTTTTTATTATATTTATTTGGTAATAATATCTTATTATAATTTTTTTTAATAATTATTTTTCATTTTTTAAAATTAAAAAATAAATTAAAAGGGAACCGAAACTGAACGGTTTGGTTCTGGAAAGAACCGGAACTGTCCGGTTCGATTCTGATTCCGAATCCGAACCGGAATCGTCCGTCTGATTCAATTTCGGTTCCGAACCGGAATCGTGACCGGATCTACTCACTTATACTTAACAAAATAATTATTATTACACCTGCAACTGCTAATCAAGAATCACAACATCTCAATTCCAAAAAAAAAAAAAAAAAAAAAAAAAAAAAAAAAAAAAAAACCTTAATATGTACCAAGTGAACTGTAACTTAAACATTACCCCTTAAAAATTATTTAAATTATAAACAAATATGATGAGCTGCTACATGTTAATGACGTGTGGGAATTTGGGGACAAAAAAAAAAATAATAATAATACAAGGTAGCGAGAAATTGCTGAATCAATGATAATGAAGAAAGACATAAAGAAGGCGTCGTTTTCATCTTTCACAAGTCTTGCGTGTTCCAAGCGTTAGGTGAATTGAAGTTTCATTTTTTTGACTTTTTTACACAGACTTGGAAAAAAAAAAATAAAAATTCTTAATCACGTCTTTGTCACTTCACCAAGTGATTATTGTTGAAAGAAATATGAAGCATAAACCAGAAAGGTCAATTGACTTGACAAATTAAAACCAAACCCTTTATTTACTCCATTGCTAGGTGCAAGATATTCAGACAAGTTTCAAGAACTTTGTTCATTAAAATGTTGAATTTGTTCTCTGTTTCAGATATAATATGTAGAAAAATAATAATATTTATCAATCTGGATTTAAAGGGAGCAGGTAAAATTCATTATTGTTTCAGACTCTTACAGAAAATACATCTCATGAATTCGAACCCAAAATCAAATAACCAAATCATAAATCATTTATCATCAAACCACACCATTACAAGCTAAAAAAAATAATAAACATACAAATAGGTGATAAAAATTTTTACGACATAATTCGTGTACTTATAATATATATTATAATTAATTTATATCTTTGTCATATTTTTTACATCTACCATTAAAGTATAACGTATCGGCTCTGCCACAATACCTATTTTGCCATTTACATTTCTTTGACGACGACCAAGTGGAGCCCAATATTATTGAGTTATGGTCAATTGTTAAGAGTCTTGACAAAGAGAGGTGCAAATTAAGGATCCAATTGATGATTAACCCACATGAGATTAGACTTAGACCCACTTGTCTACGACCAACATCAGAAATAATAATTTCCAAAACTAATTGAGATTTTTAAATGAGATTTCATTTTTTTTTTAATTTTTTTAATATTATATAATTTCTTATGTCATATTTAATACAATAATATAACATCATAGTTAACTCAAAATATTAATTAAAATAATATAAACATAAGTCATCATTTTTTTCACAATTCAATTTATCACTGGGGTAAGCAAATAAATATTGAGACGATTCTTTTGGAGTCATTCTTACTACAAATCTCCTATTTACAAATGCATTTCGTCAGAAAATTGTAAGAGATACCAGGACTCGAGACGTCAAGCTATGCCTTCTAAAGATCATAAAATTTAAGTTAATTTTCAAAAAATAACAACCCAACAACAATCTATTATTTTTGGTTTTTCCTACACGATGAGGAATTGAAGATTGCCTCAAAAAAAATATAAATTAAAATTAAAATTCATATGCGTTCCTGATCACTACATTTTAACCTCAGATAATTTTCACCTTGGGTTATGAAGAATAAAAATCTGTCAGGAAAATTTACTGGAAAAATGTAAAAAATAAACACATACATTAATGATTCTGGGTCCGTGAAGAATCTTCTGGGGTCTTTGCCTTGCCCCTAAGCATGTCACCTACGAAATTGCCCTTCATTATTCGCATGAATCTAGTGTCCTCTGCCGGAGCAGGAGGTTGAGTCTCTGGTGAGCAAACTGGCTCTGCTGATTGCTCTGCAGTTTCCTTCTTGCCCAGTAAACCCTCGCCCCCACCTCCGCCCCCAAAGAAGCTGGTCACTGATGATGTAATCCCGAGATGAGCACCCATTACCTTACTGATGGTATCTAAAGTCCCACCAGATCTATCCTTCAATATTATTTCAATGGCTTCTTTATGTGCTGGATCTAGCGCATCTGCATCTTTTAACAGGTTTTGTATGGCTGGTAATAGGAACTCCCGAACGCTAGTGGGAGAAATTTCTGAAACAAACAGATAAGAAACGTAGGATCAATCATCAACTAACACATCAAAACGATAAGAACTTGTTCAAATGCAAATGCACAAAGTAGGCATCTGCACGGGGAAATGATAGGTAATCATCAGATACAGCAAAGACACTTGAATATGTTCACCATTTTTCAGTGTCCCATTGAAACTGAAGTTTGACTATA
>SKCR01054395.1:0-29705 GCA_019454045.1 Zanthoxylum bungeanum | reverse complement strand
AGGTAGAAAAACAAACCATTAAATTCATCAAATGCCTTAGATCAAATTGAGGTGGTGAATACACGAGTGAAGAATTCAGAAATTATTTAAGGGATAATGGAATTCTCGCCCAATATAGCCCACCAGGAACACCTCAACACAATGGAGTGTCTGAGCATAGAAATCATACTTTATTGGATATGGTGCGAACAATGATGAGCTATACAAATCTTCCTTATTACCTTTGGGGTTATGCTTTATTAACTGCTACTTACATACTTAATAGGATTCCATCAAAAGCTGTTTCTACGACCCCCTATCAGATTTGATTCGGTAGAAATCCAAGTCTTAAGCATTTAAAGATTTGGGGTTGTCCTGCATTCGTTAGAATTACGCAGCGGGATAAACTAGCACCCAAATTGTACAAATATAGGTTCGTTGCATATCCTGATAATTCCATGGGATATCATTTCTACGATTCTGAGCAACGAAATGTATTTGTTGTTCGCTTTGCAACTTTTCTTGAAAAGCAATTTTTGAGGGAAATTGTGAATCGTAGAGATATTAAACTTGATGAGTTTGATCCCAACATTAAGGAAGCTGAGATTGAACTAGAGATCAAATTAGATGAAGGATCTACAACAGAAGTTCTACGTAAGTCGAATAGAATATCAAGGCCTCATGAGAGACTATTTTTAACATCTGATGTGAGCCTTGATGTTCTCCTCTTGGAGGAAATAGATCCGACTACGTATAAGGAAGCGAAATTGGATATCGATTAGGGGAAATGGCAAGAAGCCATGAAATCTGAAATGGATTCAATACATGCCAATCAAGTCTGGGACTTAGTTGAACTTCCTGACGGAGTTAAACCTATTGGCTGTAAATGGGTTTACAAAAGGAAGCGAGGGCCCGATGGAAAGGTGGAAACCTTTAAGGCCTGATTGGTAGCGAAAGGTTACACTCAATGTCCAAGGATTGACTATGAGGAAACTTTTTCACCCGTAGACATGTTAAAATCCATTAGGATTCTTTTAGCCATTGTTGCATATCACGACTATGAGATATGGTAGATGGATGTGAAAACCACTTTCCTAAATGTATTCCTTGAAGAGGATATCTATATGGAACAACTAGAGGGTTTCATATCCAGTAAGACTTCAAACTTGGTTTGTAAGCTCCAAAAGTCATTTTGATGAGATAATTAGATTATCTAGATTCATCAAAAACGAGGAAGAACCATGTGTTTATAAGAAAGTTAGTGGGAGCATGATAGTTTTCTTAATCTTGTATGTAGATGACATCATTATCACAGGAAATGATATAGAGAAGATGCAAAGTGTGAAAGCCTACCTTTGCAAGAACTTCTCCATGAAAGATATGGGAGAAGCATCTTATATACTAGTTATAATGCTCTACCGAGATAGAGTTAGGAAGCTTATAGGGTTGTCACAATCGACATACATAGACAATATATTATAAAGGTACAGTCTTACCAATTGTAAGGCAGCAAATGTACCTTTCCGATACGACATACATCTTTTAAAGAAAATGGCACCTCAAACTGAAGAATAGAGAGTTAGAATGTCTAACTTGCCATATGCTTCTTGTATTGGAAGCATAATGTATGTTATGCTTTATACTAGACCTGACATCAGTTTCGGCGTCAGTGTGACTAGCCGATATCAATCTGATCCAGGTAATAATCATTGGACAGCTGTGAAACATATCCTAAAATATCTTAAAGGCACCAAGGATAAGTTTCTGATATATGGAGAAAATGAGCTAAAAGTTAAGGGTTATACAGACTACGACTTCCCTGGAGATTCAGATGATAGAAAATCTACATCAGGATAGTGCTGTTAGCTGGCGTTGTTCAAAGCAAGGCTCAACAACTGATTCCACCACTGAGGCGGAATTTATAGCGGCTTCAAAAGCTGCTAAAGAAGCAGTTTGAATTAGAAATTTTATCATAGAACATGACGTTGTGCCTAGTATTGCAGATTCGATCCCATTATACTGTGATAATAACGGAACCTTTGCGCATGCTAAGGAGACGAGGGTGCATTCTAAGTATAAACACGTGAAAAGTAAATATTGTTGGACAATTATGACCCATCGCGTCACTATTTGTAAAATACATTGTGGTTTTTGTACAAATTAACTCTGTAACAATGGAAATTGTTATTTTATCATTTTGTAATTAGATTACTTGTATATATAAATGATAAAAGTCTTTATGATTAGTTCCAGATTATAAGATATGAGACAATATCAATCCACAAAGGTTTAATCATAAAATATCCCTAGTCGTAGTATTATCGAGACTGGACATCGATAATACGGAATAGACTAGTATTGCACTTGTGCGTGTTATGGAAGCGTAACAATATAGTTCTCATATATTTAAGTATTGGATGCTTGTGCAAGTGTGATAGGAGGTTGTGTTTGCCAGTGGTATGGAAACAGCTTCGCTCTAGATAGACCCATCGGAATCCCATTGGTAGTATGACTATGTGTCTATGGGAATCCGAGTCAAGGTAGGTGTATTTGGTCTTAACCTGAGACTTGCGTCGCTAATACTTGCGACAATCAATATGCTTTGGTTTTGGTCGTCCGGGACTTTAACAAGTTCTGTGTACGCCTCTTCTGGGTTTATTGAGAATCGTAGTGTATTAGGTGTGATGTCAAGATGGAAGTATCACTTCAGTCATATGGAGATAATGATCACGCAGGGATACATAACTGGTTCTCTATTATATTGCAACTATCGGGATAATATGACAAGGTCATGATTATCCGATTATAGAGACTAGTTGTTTGTGATCCGATATATGCTTCGTACGGGGCATTATTCCAGCCCTAGGCCTTGCATGTGACATCAGATTCTGGATCACAATACGCAATTCTATATACATTACGCCTGTTATAGATTATATATTCATTAACGAATATTTTTGGAGAATTGAGTGGGCATGGTGCTTTGCTAGAAGCCAACCATGTCCCGTAAATCGGTAAGAACATGGTACCAGGTACGTACGTGTTCGGATAGTCTAACGACCAGATTTACTACCAACATATCCAGGGATCTCATGGGTCGCTTCCCGAAGATTCACCGATGACGTATGACTCGAACATAATTAATCTGGGATTAATTAGAAGAGAGAGAAAATTAATCTAGGATTAATTACGGCAAGATTTTGTTTGGGATAAAATTCCATTAGAAGAGAGAGAACGATTAATTCGGAATTAATCGATAAAATAATATATTCGATACATTAAATGAAATTATATTTCATAACGGAATTGAAATTGGATTTTAATTCGGGCGAACGAATTAATTTAGAATTAATTCACTAGCGACTTTAATAATAATTTTACGAGGCATTGTTTTTAATTAAAATTGATTTAATTAAGTCGCAACGGAAAATTCATTAATTCGGAATTAACGAACCCGAGCTTGGGATGTGTTTGCGGGCCCACTCGAATTTTGAATTAAGTGGGGCCCACATCAAGTCACATCATTAGTCACTTTTGTGATGGAAGTCACATAAACTTTTGTGATGTGAGTCAAGTCACTTTTTGGTGATGGAGGTGGTTGAGAGCATTAAATGAATTTTTGCTCTCAACACGCTTGGTTCGTTTTTGGAAAATCATAACATACAAAAATTTGAAAAACAAAAACACTCTCCCTCTCCAACTCTCTCATTGGCGAGAATAGCAAGGCACCAAAGGAAGAATTTTGTTGCAATTTTCTTCCAAAGCTAGCACTTAAAGAATCATACAAAGGTGTTAGGGAAACCTTTCCCATTGAGTTTGGAATTCACCCTTCAAGCTTGAAACTTCACATACAAATCAAAGAGAGTTTGGAGCACTTCCAAAGGAGCAAAAATTTTGTTATCAACACATCCAAGAAACCGATCAAAGTGAGTATAATTTCTGCAACTTAAGTTTGATTATTAACATTTTTCATGCTTATATGTTCTTGGGAATGATCTTAGAGACCCGACAATGGTATCATGAGCCTATTTAAGCATGAAATGAACTTTGGGTTTATAATCTTTAAGTTGGGTATTTTTGATTTGAGCATGATTTAATCAAATTGTTTGTTTGAGTATGCTTAGATAATGTTAACTTAGAGTTATGCATGATCAATTTTATGAAAAATTAATTGGATTAATTTTCCCCAAAAATGTTGGCTTGGCCGAATGTGAAGGACCATTGTAGCTCATGGTGATTTTAATTTTTTTAGACCATTGGATGAGTTTAAAATGAATGGATAAATTGATTTGTGATTTAATTGGATTAAAATCAAAATTAATGAAAAAAATCCATTATTGCCGTGAGCATTAGAGCATGTTAATGGATTGATTTTGCATCAATAATGTTGGACATGTATTGATAATAATAAAGCATGATTAATTATGTAAATTTTTATTTTGGAAATGTTAATTTAAATAATTAATTATGGCTATACAATTTAATTAATTAAATTATGAAATTTGGAATATTAGAATTTAATTAATTTAGGCTTAATTTGGAATTGGGCTAAAATTGTTGTATTTGGGGCTAATGGGCTTGGTTGGGCCAAGTTGGTTTAGGACAATTGGATTGGATCCAAATTGGGCCTAAACCATTCCATTAAGTCTAAATATAACTAATGGGCCTTTTAAAATTTAATTGGGCCTAATGGGCCAAAATTAATTTTGTGGCAAAGGGTGATTCCTTATTCAGCTTTGGTTGTCAAAGTCCATGCCTTAAGAAATTAATTGAAAGCCCATTGAACTTTAATTAAACTGACATTGGATGTTAATTGGGATTTGAGACCCATCAAGATTAGATTTAGAATCTAAGTCGTAAAGGCACATTAAAAGTGTAATTATTTAATTTGGAATTAAATAAAGAATTAGTATTGAATACAAATTAAATTTATTTAAAATTGTAGTTCAATATAATTAAAGAATACGCACTTTGAGTACTTATTCTCAAACGAGTTGGACTCGAGCAAATCCAATCGTTGTTTGAACATTGGATGATCACTTAATTCAAAGATTAATTAATGGATTAGATTGATTGAATAACATGCTTTGTGTGAATACATGGATGTATTGTATGAATAATGTATATCATATGGATATTAGATGGGTGAGGGCAATTTTGGAAATTATTGTAATAAATTTAGAATTTATTAAATTGGACCTGCGTGTCCAGCCATTATCTCTCGATTCTTTGTAATTATCTTCTCACCAATTCCCCTCAATGTAATAAGGTTTCTTTATTGTATTATGTAATTGGGTAGAAGTTAGAATAGTGCTAGCCGGGGAAAGGAAATGGAAAGATTTGTTCCAGGAACAATTTGTGAGATATCCATCCGTATATCATTATTAATTTATTTATCGCGCCTTATTACGCTTTTAGAATGCATGCTTAAGGGTGTATGATGAGACCTAATCAAAGATAATTAATTGGTTGTGAATTACGCGAAAAACCCTCAACAAATATTAAATGTTTTCCTTCCATTGATTGATTCATTCTCAAGATCCAAGATTAACATTGGTTTGTTGGCCAAAGTCAAGACCTTTGTCCATCGCGGATGTGTTTGAATAATAAAGGCTTTGTTCCATATCGCATGTCTTGGCCAAGTTGTGATTTGTTGGCCAAAGTCAAGATCAATTTTTCCAATATATTTTTTGTGATTTGTTGGAATCATTAAGCTTGTTGAGCCAAAGCCAAGGCTTATTTGATTCAGAGAAAAAAGGTTAGAAAAATATATTGGATATATTGTATATATGTTTCGGACATTGAGGTCCACCTACCGGATATAGGAATTGGATGAGATCCATTGATCTTAGAGATCTACCTAGTTAAATATCATACAGCTTGTTGGTCAAAGTCAAGGTTGTGTGTTATTTAACGGGATCCTAGCCCACTAGGAAACTAGGTTTCCCGAGTACTCAACAGAGGGTTAGAGGCTCGCCGAAAAATAGTGGGAGGCTAGTATTGAATTTGCAATTTCGTTCAAATACTTGCCAAATACCCGCTTTCAAATTATTTCGTCAATTATATATTTATTAGTTGGACTAATATTTTATTATTTTTCTTGTAACAGTTGGACTGTACCCAAATATCGTTAATTGAATAGTTTGACTATTGCAATTAAGATGACTAGAAAGATCGGGGTTAGAGACATTATCATTGGCGAAAATGTCTTTAATGGCATGAACTTTCCAGATTGGGATATGAACCTCAGGATTGTCCTGGGGGCTGAGAGGATGCTCTATACGATAGAGAGACATCTCGGGCCTAAGCCCGAAAATGAGCAACCGCTTGAGCTTTGGAAGACTCATAGCGATGGCAACTCAACTGCTCAATCCATCATGCTCGCTGCGATGACCCCTCAATTTCGTCGCCAAAATAAGGGATTGGATCTCTATACTATGATGGAAAAATTGAAGGACCTTCATCGATCTAACCTTAGATCGCAAATGTATTAATTACAGAAGAAGATATTTTGCTCTCGAATGTCAAAGGGTACATCTGTTGAGCACCATGTGTCGCAAATGATTGCTGACATTGAACAGCAGGGTCAGCTAGGCATAACCTTTGAGGCTGAGACTTCTATAGATTTGATCTTGCAGTGTCTTCCTGACAGCTGGAGCGGCTTCATCATGAACTACAATATGATGAACCAAGACCATACTCTTGGAGAGCTGATGGTAATGATGCGTGAAGCAGAAAAAGAGCTACTGAAGGGAAAAAAGCGCGAGGCGCACTTCGCTTCAACATCTCAGTCTCCTTAGGCTTGGCCGAAGGCTACTAGAGGTGTAAAGAATAAGAAGAAGGAGAAGGGCAAGGCCAAATCGTCAAAGTCTTCTGGGAAGGCAAATGACAAATCCCAAGATGTATGCCTGCAGTGTGGCAAACGGGGTCACTGGAAGCGTGACTACCGTGAGTACAAGGCGCACATGATGGAAATCAAAGCGGGCAAGACACCAGCTTCATGTATGTTTATTATAGAAAAAAACATGTCTACTTCAAGTTTTAAAAATTGGATTTTTGATTCTGGTTGTGGTACTCATATAAGTACTGATGTGCAGGATCTGCGGATTAGCAAGAGACTGGCCTCACAGGAGATTCATCTACGAGTTAGAAACAGGACCAGGGTCGCTGTTTTGGCTGTAGGAACTTATATTTTGGAACTGCCCTCGGGGCATGTACTAAACTTATCAGACTGTTATTATGTTCCTAGTTTGACTAGGAATATTATATCTGTATCTTTATTGGCCCAATGTGGCTATACTTTTATTTTTAGAAACACCGGTGTTTTATGTATAAAAATGATATGGAGATATGCAGTGCTGATGTGAATAATGGTCTTTATATTTTGAATATAAATCAATCTCAAACATATAATGTAACAAACAAAAGGATTAAACTAAGTAACAAAGATGAAACTTATGTTGGGTTTCTAGGTTATCCCAAGATCAAATTAAACAATGAAAAATTTGTGAATACAACAAAGTTAAGTTGCGGAAATACTCACTTTGAACGGATTTGAAATGCGTTGAACACAAAACTTTTTCTCATCCATTGAAGCTCTCGGCCAAGCCCTATTTGTGCTCCTTATTGTTTCGGTCAACCCTCCATGTGTGTGCTCCAAGCTCCAAGCTTTGTGAATGGATTCCATGTTCATGAATGGGTTTCCCTATCACCTTTGAATGACCCTGTTGGTTTCTATTATTAGTCCCAAAGAAAGTATAATCAAATGAAACACATGATTTATATATGTAAAACTTGAAGCATGGCGGAATCATACTTACAAAGCTTGTGATGAAAAATGATGAAGAAAATCCTTGAGTCTTCAAGGTGGAAACTTTCGGCCAAGAAGAAATGAAGAAGACGCTTCAAGCCTTTTGTATTCCAAGCTCCAAGGTTGTTTCCCTATCACCTCCTTTGATCCTTCATTGTGCTAACAAATGGAGAAGAATGAAAAAACAATTTTTTCTTGCCTAAGGAAGCTCACGGCGTGAGAGAGAAGAAAAGGGAGAGAAGCCTTTTTGTATTCCAATCTATTTCTCTTTCTTATTTTTTTCTAAAAAACCGAGAGAGAGAGATATGTAATTATTACCAAAATATTTGGTAAATACCTTTTCCCAAAGGTCAAAAACGTTTTCAATTTTCCCTCCAAAAAGCAATTAAATGGCCTCACCTACTTACATCGTGAACAGTGACAATGTGTCACTCAATAAAGGTGACTTGTGACATCCATCAACTAGTCATGTCAAGTGATGAGACTTCGCGATGTGACTTGCGGGTCCCACTCGTTTCAAAATATAAATGTGTCCGCAAACACTTTCGGGCTCGGTTTCGCTAATTCCGAATTAACGAATTTCCGTCGCGACGTAAATTAAATAATTATGCCTAGCGAAATTACTATTCACATCGCTAACGAATTAATTCTAAATTAATTCGTTTGCCCGAATTAAAATCCGATTTTAATTCCGCGTCGAAATCTAATTTCGTTTAATATATCGAATATATTATTTTATCGATTAATTCCAAATTAATCGTTCCTCTCCTAATTAGGCATTTTATCCAAGATAAAGTTTCTCCGTAATTAATCCAAGATTAAAAAAGTTCGAATCAAACATCATAGGTGAATCTTCAGGAAGCGACCCAAGAGATCTCCGGATATGTTGGCAGTAAATACAGTCGTCGGATAATCCGAACACGTACGTACCTCGTACTACGTTTTTACCGATTTACAAGACAAGGTTGGCTTCTAGCAAAACGCCATGCCTACCCAATTCTCCAGAAATATTCTTATTGGAATATTAGATCTTTATCAAGCGTAGTATACCGTAGTATCGCGTACATCGATCCAGTATCGGACGATCACATGTAAGGCCTGGGGCTGGAAATGTGTCTGCTCTGTACGAAACATATATCGGACATCAAACAACTAGTCTCTTTAAATCGGACAATTCTGACCTGGTCATATCGTCCCGACGGTTGCAACCTTTTATAGAGTACTAGTTCTGTATCCTGCGTGATCATCATCTCCATATGTCTGAAGTGATACTTCCATCTTGACATCACATCCAGTACACTACAATTCTCGATAAACCCAGAAGAGGTGTACACAGAACCGGTTAAAGCCCCGAACCACCAAAACCAAAGTTTACCGATTGTCGCAAGTACTAGCGATGCAAGTCTCAGGTTAAGACCATATACACCTACCCTGATGCGGCCTCCCATAGACACACAGACATACTACCAATGGGATTCCGCGGGGTCTATCCAGAGCGAAGCTGTTTTCCGTACCATCGGTAAAACACAACCTCCTATCGCACTTGTATAAGTATCCAATACTTAAATATATGAGAACTATGTCGTTGTGCCATCACAACGTGCACAAGTGCAATACTAGTCTATTCCGCATTATCGATGTCCGATCTCGATAATACTCCGACTAGGGATATTTAATGATTAAACCTTTTATATTGATACTGTCTCATATCATCTCAATACGGAACTAATCATATGGACTTTTGCCATCAATATCTCAAAGTAAATAATTTACAAAACGGCAAAAGGCAATTTCATTATCACATAGTTAGTTTTGTACAATAATACAATATCATTTACAAAATAGTGACGCTATGGGTCATAATGTCTAACAATCTCCCACTTGGCCTATAGCCAGTCACTCAAGCATCTAATACCTGAACTATGTATATATCGTTCAAACACATGCTGAAGAACAGCCTTCGTCAGCGGATCTGCAATGTTGTCATCCGATGCGACCTTCTCGACCTTTACATCGCCACGATGTATAATCTCCCGGATCAGATGGTAACGCTAAAGAACATGCTTGGATCATTGATGAGACCTTGGTTCCTTAGCTTGTGCTATAGCCCCGTTATTGTCACAATACAATGACACGGGCTCAGCTGCTAACGGAACTACTCCTAATCCGATTAGGAATTTTCGGATCCAAACTGCCTCCTTTGCTGCTTCCGACGCAGCGATATACTCCGCTTCTGTTGTTGAATTGGCAACAGTATCTTGCTTGGAAGATTTCCAGCTCACTGCTCCGTTATTCAAACAAAAAATGTACCCCGATTGCGACTTGAAGTCGTCCTTGTCGGTTTGGAAACTTGCATCGGTGTACCCAGATACCTCAAGTTCTCCACCTCCATAAATTAAGAAAGCATCCTTAGTTCGTCTAAGATACTTAAGGATATTCTTAACTGCCATCCAGTGACCTTCACCTGGATCGGCCTGGTAGCGACTGCACATGCTCAAAGCATATGACACATCAGGTCGCGTACATATCATGGCATACATGATCGATCCGACTGCCGAGGTGAACGGTATCCGACTCATGTTATCTCTCTCTTCTTTAGTCTTAGGACACATGTCTTTAGATAGAAGGATACCATGTGACATTGGTATCAATCCCCTCTTGGATTGATCCATGTTGAATCGCTTCAACACTTTGTCAATATATGTACTCTGGGAGAGTCCAAGCAGCTTTCTAGATCTATCCCGGTAGATCTTTATTCCCAGAATAAAGGCTGCTTCTCCCAGATCTTTCATGGAGAATTTTAATGAAAGCCAAGCTTTCACCGACGTTAGCATGGGAATGTCATTGCATATAAGTAATACATCGTCGACATAAAGGACAATAAAAGTCAGTGCTCTCCCACTAACCTTCTTGTATACACAAGGGTCATCAGCGTTCTGCACGAAATCATATTCTTTTATGATCTCATCAAAACGCTGATTCCATGACCGTGATGCTTGCTTCAATCCATAAATGGATCGATTTAACTTACAAACCTTGTTTGCAAGTCTAGGCACGATAAAACCGTCAGGCTGTTGCATATAAACATCCTCCAAAAGGTTTCCATTAAGGAAAGCGGTTTTAACGTCCATCTGCCATATCTCGTAATCGAAATATGCAGCTATTGCAAGCATTATCCGAATGGTTTTAATCATGGCAACGGGTGAGAAAGTTTCGTCATAATCAATACCATATTGTTGACGATACCCCTTTTCTACAAGCCTAGCTTTGTACGTTTGCACGTTGCCATCCATATCGGTCTTCTTCTTGAAGATCCATCTCCATCCAATAGGCTTTACGCCTTCTGGTGCATCAACCAGTGTCCAAACTTGGTTGGCGTACATGGAATCCATCTCGGACTTCATGGCTTCTTTCCATAAAGCGGAATCAATATTCTGTATCGCTTCCTCATACGTAGCCGGTTCATTATCCTCAATAAGATTAATATCTACATGAGGCGAGATCAGGAACCCATACCTCTCAGGTACTGTCTTGACTCTCTCCGACCTACGCGGTCCTTGTGTATATGAAGATTGTGGTACAGACTCATCCCGGATGGTCTGTTTATGTTCCGTCGTTGATTCATTGCCAGGAACAGTATCACTACGATTTTCATCGAGCTTCACTTTCCTACCACTTACCACTGCATCTAGGAATTCCTTCTCAAGGAAAAATGCATGTAGAGCAACAAATACTTTGTTCTCTTGTGGGTGATAGAAGTAATATCCTTTGGTTTCCCTAGGATATCCCACGAAAAGGCATTTATCTGATTTGGGTTCTAGTTTGGTACCTTCCAAACGTTTAACATATGCCCAGCATCCCCAAATCTTCAGGAAAGAGAAACCTGGTTTCCTTCATGTCCATATCTCATATGGAGTCTGTTCAACAGACTTTGACGGAACCTTATTCAAAATAAGTATTGCACTGTTTAATGCGTATCCCCAGAAGGATATTGGTAGCTCAGTGCGACTCATCATCGACCTTACCATGTCTAACAAGGTACGGTTTCTCCGTTCAGACACACCGTTTAATTGCGGTGTTCCAGGAGGAGTCCATTGTGAAAGAATACCATATTCTTTCAAGTAATCTTGAAACTCATAACTTAAGTATTCGCCACCATGGTCCGACCGCAATGTCTTAATACTCTTGCCTGTTTGTTTTTCTACTTCGTGTCGAAACTCTTTGAATTTCTCAAAAGTTTCTGACTTGTGTCTCATTAGATACAAATAACCATAACGAGATGCATCATCTGTAAAGGTTACGAAGTAATGATATCCACCTCTAGCCTGGCTAGAGATGGGCCCACATACGTCGCTATGAACGAGGGCTAACAGTTCTGTGGCACGTTCACCTTTACCACTAAAAGGTGATTTAGGCATTTTGCCTAAAAGACAAGATTCGCAGACATCATATGAATTCGGATGAAATCCGTCCAAGTACCCACTCTTCGAAAGTGTGGATATGCGAGTCTTGTTGATGTGTCCTAGACGACAATGCCACATGTAAGCTTCATCTTTTAGATTACTCATTTTGAGCCTTTTGTTTGTTATTTTATGTTTAGGAGATTCATTTATATTCAAAATATAAAGGCCATTATTTGCAACGGCAGTGCAAATTTCTGCATCATCTTTATATAAATAACACCCAGTGTTTCTAAATACAAAAGTGTACCCATGCTGGGTTAACAAAGATACAGATATGATATTCCTAGTCAAACTAGGTATATAATAACAGTTTAAAAGTTTAAGTAAATGCCCCGAGGGCAATTCCAAAACAAAAGTCCCTACAGCCAAAACAGCAACTGGAGTTCCGTTTCCGACTCGTAGATCAACCTCCCCTGAAGCCAGCATCCTGCTATTCTGCAGATCCTGCAAATCAGTACATATATGAGCAGCACAACCAGAATCAAAAATCCAATTTTTAAAACTAGAAGTAGTCATATTTATCTCAATAACAAACATACCAGAGGCTAGTGCCTTGCCTGCCTTGATATCCTCCCTGTGTCCCTTGCCCATTCGGCAGTCACTTTCCAGTGACCCTTCTTGCCGCAGTTGAGGCAGACATCTTGAGACTTGTTCCTTGGCTTCCCAGAAGCTTTTGTCAACTTGTCTTTACCTTTGTTCTTATGTTTCCTCTTCCTCACCCCTCCAGTTGCTTTGGGCCCTTGGCCCCTGAGAGGTCGATGCATAGTACGCCTCGCGCTTGCCCCCTTTATGGAGTTCTTTTTCAGACTCCTTCAAGATGGATAACAGCTCTCCAAAAGAGTCATCCGTGTCCATCAACTTGTAGTTGATTATGATTTGTTTCCAAGAATCAGGAAGTGACTGTAAGATCAAATCTACGGTCAGCTCAGCCTCCAAGACTATTCCCATATTGGCCAACTCATCAATATCGGCGATCATTTGAGTCCCGTGGGCCTCAACTGATGCGCCTTCAGTCATTCGGGCGCGGAAGAGTTTCTTCACTAACTCGTACCTCTTCATCCGCTTATTGGTGCGGTGGAGATCTTTTAGTCTAGCCATCATGTTATAAGGATCCAAGTCCCTATTCTGGCGACGAAAGTGCTGAGTCATCGAAGCTAACATAATAGCCTGAGCTGTGTCACAATTATCGCTGTGAGTTTTCCATAACTCCAGCTCAAGTGGGTCAGTGGGCTTAGGAGGGAGAGGTATCTGTATAGTGTACAGCATCCTCTCAGCCCCAAGGACAATCCTTAGGTTCATTTCCCAATCAGCGAAGTTTGTGCCCTTAAAGACATTGTCACCCATGATGATGTCTCGGACATTTCCCTTGCTTGCCATCTCAACTACGATAGTCCAACTATCCAGTTAACGATAAAATGGGTACAGTCAAACTGTTACAAGAAAAAATAACAATGTATTAGTCCAACTAATTTTAATAAATAGACGAAATAATTTTTTTGAAAGACGCGTTAGGCTAAGTATCTGAACGAAATTGCAAATTCAATACTAGCCTCCCACTATTTTCATCAAGTCTCTAACCCTCTGTTGAGAACTCGGGAAATCCTATTTCCTAGTGGGCTAGGATCCCGTTAAATAACACACAACCTTGACTTTGGCCAACAAGCTTTATGCTATTTAACTAGGTAGATCTCAAAGATCAATTGGATCCCATCCAATTCCTAGATCCGGTTAGGTGGACATCCAAGTCCAAAACATATGTACATTACTTATGCCAATGTATCTAATACATTTTCCTAACCATATCTAAAGTTCGTAATCAATGTCGTTGGACAAAAAGTGATCTTGACTTTGGCCAACAAATCACAACTTGGACAAGACACCGATATGGAACAAAACTCTCATGATTCAAGTACATCCTCAATTGACAAAGGTCTTGACTTTGGCCAACAAACCAATGCCAATTTGGATCTTGAACAAGAATCATTCAACGGAAGGATAATGGTTAATATAGATTGAGGGATTTTGCGTAATTGGCAACCAATTTATTATCTTTGTTAGGTCTCATCATCATACACCCTTAAGCATGCTTCTAAAATATCATAAAGCGCGTAAAGTAAATTAATAGTGATATACAGATGGATATATAAAACAACTTGTTCCTAGAACAAATCACTGTTGGAGTTCAATCAAGTCCACAAGATCACAAACAATGCATAAAAAACACATATGAACACATTAAAGGAGGTGGCGGAATCAACTCACATTGAATTCGGTTTTGATGTTTGAAGAAGAACAAGGTGCGTTTTTGGTGCTCCATCATGCTCGGTTTTGCCTCCAAAAACTGCAGGGGTTGCTCGGTTTTGATCATCTTTGTGCGTCCAAGATTCGGCCATTGTTGAGCACCATTGAAGCTCAAAGCTTCAAGCTTTCCAAGCTCAAGAAGAAGCTTCCCTATCACCTATGTATGCTCAAGGTGTGCTAGCACTTGTTCATCTTCATCTTGCTCTTCTAAAGCTCGGTCAAACCAGAACAAAAATGAAGAAGAATCGGCAGTGAGCCGTGAAGAGGAAGAGGAGAGAAAGATGAAGAGTTTTGGCTCACTATATTTTTTTATACCCAAAAAATCGTGAAGACCAAAGCAAAAATGAGAGAGTGTCACGTGTATCTTGTCCAAAATGTGAACAACAAAAACCAAATAAGTGAGTCACGTGAATGACCAAATATTTTTGCCAAAAACGTGAACAATGATAATTCCAAGAGAGAGAAAATGATTTTTATATACTTATATCTTTATCCCATTTACCAAGTAAATGAATAAAATATATATACAAAAGTCCTATCAACTTTCCAACAATCACTTTTCTATATTCACATCATGTCACTTTAATAAAGTGACAACATGTCATATCACATCACTCAAAGTGATAAGTAATTTGACAATCGATGCGACTAGCGATTTGACGCTTGATGTGACTTGCGTGCCGCGTTCGAATTCGAAATGCGAACGCGCTCGCAATCACTCTCGGGCTCGGGTTCGCTAATTCCAAATTAACGAATTTTCCGTCGCGTCGTAATTAAATGATTACGCCTAGCGAGTTCACTATTCACGTCGCTAACGAATTAATTCTAAATTAATTCGTTCGCCCGAATTAAAATCTAATTTTAATTCCGCGTCGAAATCCAATTTCGATTAATATATCGAATATATAATTTTATCGATTAATTCCAAATTAATCGTTCTCTCTCTTTAATTAATATTTTATCCCAGATAAAATATCTCCGCAATTAATCCCAGATTAATTTTCTCTCTCATCGAATTAATCCCAGATTAATTCTATCTCTCCGAATTAATCCCAGATTAATTCTATCTCTCTCTTCTAATAATCCCAGATTAATCAAAGTGCGAGTCATACGTCATCGGTGAATCTTCAGGAAGCGACCCATGAGATCTCCAGATATGTTGGCAGTAAATACGATCGTCGGACTATCCGAACACGTAAGTACCTCGTACTACGTTTATATCGATTTACAAGACAAGGTTGGCTTCTAGCAAAGCGCCATGCCTACCCAATTCTCCAGAAATATTCTTATTGAAATATAGATCTGTATCAAGCGTAGTATACCGTAGTATTGTGTATATCGGCCCAGTATCAGATAATCACGTGCTAGGGCTGGGGCTGGATAAGTGTCTGCCCCGTCCGAAACACTTGTCGGATGTCTGGTAACATAGTCTCTATGATCGGATATACATGACCTGGTCACAATATCCCGATTGGTTGCGCAACACTCAAGAGCACTAGTACCGTATCCTGCGTGACATCATCTCCAAATGACTGAAGTGACACTTCCATCTTGACATCACACCCAATACACTACGACTCTCTGATAAACCCAGAAGTGGTGTACACAGAACCGGTTAAAGCCCCTTACCACCAAGACCAAAGTTTATCGATTATCGTAAGTATTAGCGATGCAAGTCTCAGGTTAAGACTATACACACCTACCTCGATTTCGGCCTCCCATAGACACATAGTCATAATACCAATGGGATTCCGAGGGGTCTATCCAGAGCGAAGCTGTTTCCCGTACCATCGGTGAAACACGACCTCCTATCGCACTTGCATAAGTATCCAATACTTATATATATGAGAACTATGCCGTTGTGCCCTCACAAACGCGCACAAGTGCAATACTAGCCTATTCCGCATTATCGATGTCCAGTCTCGATAATACTACGGCTAGGGATATTTAATGATTAAACCTTCGGTACTGATACTGTCTCATATCATTCTCAGTCCAGGTACTAATCATAGGGACCTCTCTTCATTTATATATCTATGGTGATCTAATCACAAATGATGAGAGTGCAATTTCCTTGTCACATAGTTAATTTGCTACAACAACACAATGATCTGTGCAAATAGTGACGCTATGGGTCATTTTGTCCAACAATCTCCCACTTGGCACATAGCCAGTCACTCAAGTGTCCCACACCTGAACTATGTACGGTTCGCTCAAATTGCTGAGGAAAGGTTTTCGTCAGCGGATTTGCTTAATTATCGTCTGACGCGATTTACACGATCATCACATCGCCACGATGTATGATCCGAACGAATCAGATGATATAGAAGTATATATCTGGATCGTCGATGAGACCTTTAATTCTTTAGCCTGTGCTGACGCCTAGCTCAGCTGCTAACAGAACTATATCTAATCTAATTAGATTTATTATCGATCCAAATGGCTTCTATTGCTGCCTCAGCTGCAGCAATAATCCGCATTTGTAGTTAATTCGGCAACAGTTATCTTGCTCGGAAGATTTCCAGCTCACTGTCCCAGTGTTCAAACTTTATAGTACCGCAGTATTTACCGGTTTGGAAACTTGCAGCAGTGATCCCAGTCACTTCAAGTTCTCCATCTCCATAGTTTAAGACAACATCTTTAGTTCTCTCAGATACTAACAGATGTTCTTTAATCTTCAATCCAGTGACTATCACTTGGATTGACCCGATTGTGACTCCATATGCTCAAAGCGTATGAGACACCAATACAAGTACATTTTAAATGTACAATTTCTCAGAGAGTGTTACCAACTCCAAATCTAGCCCAGTAGATCTTTATTCCTTGAATAAAGGTTGTTACTCCCCAGAATTCTACGGAGAATTTCTTATGAAAGCCAAGCTTTCACCGATTGTTTTATGGGAATTTCCACTGTCAGTGCCCTCTCCCACTAACCTCCTTATATACACAAGAATTATTTCGTTTTGAGTCAAATCATAAACTATTATGATTATTTCAAAACGTCAGTTCCAAGAACCTCATGCTTGCTTCAATCCAAACATGGATCGAATAACCCGCAAACCTTGTTTGTCGGTTTTTCAAAATCGTCAGAATGTTGTAAACATCCTCCAAAAAGGTTTCCTTTTCAGGAAATCGATTTTGATCTGCAACTGACACATTTCATAAATGAAATATGCAGTTATCAACAAGCATCTTCAAAATGGATTTACCATGGCAACAGGTAAAAGGTTGAACCGTTATTAACACAATGTTGATAACGATACCTTTCCGTCAAAAGCCCAGCTTTGTACGTTGGTATGTTGCCTCCATGTATGTCTTCCTTGAAGACGTTTAATGTACCATAGGCACAATGCCTTTGGTACAACAACTAGTATCCAAAATAGTTGTTAAACATGGAATCCATTTCAATTCATGGCACTTGGCCATAATAGGGAGTCGATACCTCGTATCACTTCCTTTGTTCTTGTGTATTGAAGATTAATGGTATAGTTCATCCTGATGAACTATATATGTTCCATTACGGACCTGTGCCTAGAACAGTATTACTTCGATTTTCATCGAGTATCACTATCCTCCCACTGACCACTGCATATCGGTATTCCTCTCAGGAAAACCGCATGGTGAGCAACAATCACATTGTTCTCATGTGAGATATTAAGTACTATACTTATGGTTTCCTTTAGGATAACCTATATTGGCACTTATCCAATTTGGGTTCTTAGTTTGGTATCATCCAAACTTTATGCCTGGCATACCCAAATTATCAGGAATGAGAAACCTCGTTTCTTTCCTGTTCATATCCTATATGATATCTGTCAAACAGATTAATATGGAACCTTATTCTAAATAAGTTTTGCACTGTTAATACATATCCTGTTTGAAGGAAATGATAGCTCAGAGCGACTCGAGATAAACCTTATCATGTCCACAAAATTCGGTTTTAGTTCGGACACACCGTCTAATGACATGTCTCGTTAATTGTGTCCTAGACAACAATGCCATAAATAAGTCTCTATTGATCAAATCAATTTGAGCTATTATTTGTCATTTATATGTTTGAGATTTTATTATATTCAAAATATAAATTCTGTTATTTACATCTAATGTATTTATCTCAGTATCATCTTTATATAATAAAACACTCAGTGTTCAATAATATAAAGGTTTTATCCGCAACGGATTAAACACTGATACGAGATATATGTCTCTAGTCAAACTAGTTACATTATAACAGTTCCTAATTTAAGTACACACCCCAGGTTAGTTCCTAAACTTAGGTATCTACGGTCGAAACAGCGACTTCCGTCCCGTTTCCGATTCGCAGAGAGGAATCTCTGTTTGAAATCAGTATCCTGCTCAAAGCAGATTCTAAATATCAATACATATATTTTATGTACCACACTAAGTATTTAAAATCTAATTTCAATACTAGCTGTGAACATAACTAAGACAAACATATTTTAAAGTTAGAGCCTCGCCCTTTCTTTAATTCCTTCGTGTCTTCCATATCCAAATGGTAGTCACTTTGTGATATGTCAAATATCCTTTTCAATATTTTAGGAACCTTAGGCCAAGCCTTGGGTTTTTAGAATATTGAAAGGAATGTGCACCTCGTGCTACATGCCCAATTGCAAACTTTGACTTTACATGAATAGTCAATTAATTCCCAAGAATTATAAATTGCAATTTTAATACTTCTTTAAATCCAAAATTAGATTTATGACAAGTATATTAAATTAAGCATTAAAGTCATCATCACAAAAAATCTTCCAAAGATTTTATGCTCTACTTATCTTGCTTAATTTTGGGCTTAATGTATAATAAGTTATTTTATTAAATAAAGTAACCTATTATTTATTCCCAATTTGAAAATTAAATCATTTAAAATATTTTAATCCTAGATTATATTTTAAATATCCAACTTTTCAATTTTATCTTGATTACAATAGTCCAACTATTTAATCAACGATTGTGGTACTTATATTATAATGATTATAATAGTCCAACTATATAATCAAATATAATCCAAATTAATTAACCTCAATTACATTGATTACTATAATCCAATTATAAAATCAACTGTAAACTGAAATTAATTAATTCAAATATATTGATTAATATAATCCAATTATATATAATCAAGTATAATACAGTCCAACTGTTTTATAAAACAACAATTTAAATATTAGTCTAACTAACATTTAATCTAATGACGAAATAAAATAAAATGAGCGTGTTTAGCGAGTATTCGAACGAATGTTGCAAATTCAATACTTGCCTCCCACTATTTTTCGTCGAGCCTCTAACCCTCTGTGGAGTACTCGGGAAACCGTGTTTCCTAGTGGGCTAGGATCCTATTAAATAACACACAACCCTGACTTTGGCCAATAAAAAGCTGTATGCTATTTAACTAGGTAGATCTCACAGATCAATTGGATCTCATCCAATTCCTAGATCCGGTTAGGTGGACATCCAAGTCCTAAACATATATCTTATATATGCCTATATATCCAATATATATACCCTAACCATATCCTCTGAATCATTTAGGCCTTGGCTTTGGCCAAACACAAACCTAATGATTCCAGTTAAGCGGGACCCATTGACGAGGATAGTTTCGTAATCAATGTCATTGGACAAAAAGTGATCTGACTTTGGTCAATAAAAATCACGATTTGGACAAGACACCGATATGCAACAAAACTCTCATGATTCAAGTACATCCTTGATTGACAAAGGTCTTGACTTTGGTCAAAAACAAACCAATGCCAACTTCGGATCTTGAACAAGAATCATTCAATGGAAGGATATTTGCTTAATATAAACGAGGGGTTTTGCGTGCAAATTGGCTACCAATTTAATTATCTTTGTTAAGGTCTCATCATCATACACCCTTAAGCATGCATTCTAAACACATAATAAAGCGAGTATGAAATAAAATAATAATGATATGCGGATGGATATTTTACATTGATCCTAGATCAAATCTCTCACTTTCTCTCTCCCGCTAGCACTTGTATTATTTCTACCCGTTACACTACACTTCTAAAGAAACCTCTTTTACATGGAGGGGAATAGGTGAGAAAAGAATACAAAGAAATATGAGATAAGGCTGGACACGCAGGTCCAATTTAATAAATCAAATTTATTACAATTTCCAAAATCGCCCAACCCGACTAATATCCATCCGATATACATTATTCAAACATCACAACCATGTATTCATACAAGCATGTTATCAATCAATCAATCAAATTAATTAATCTTGATTATTAGTGATCATCCAATGTTCAAACAAAGATTTGATTTTTGTTCGAGTCAAACTCGTATTGCAAACACGTACTCAAAGTACAATTCTACGAATTAAATTAAATTACATAATTAAATCCAATTTAATACGTATTTAATTCTAATTCATTATTTAATTCCAAATTAAATATTACACTTTATTAACGAACCTTTACGACTTAAATTCCAAATTTAATCGCAACGGGTCTCAAAGCCCGACTAACATCTAATGTTTTATTTAATTAAAGTCCAATGGGCTTTTAATTAATTTTCTATAGGCGTGGACTTTTGGTCAACTCGGGTCAAACCGAACAACCAAAATCCAATCCGGGAGTTACCCCATAAGCCTTTAAATTAATTTTGGCCCATTAGGCCCAATTAAATAATTAAGGTCCATTAAGTCATAATTGGACCTTTTGGATTCGGTTTTGGGCCTAATTGGATCCAACCAATTTTGCCTAAACCCAACTTTGTTACAACAAAGCCCAAAAGCCCAATTACAACCCAACAAGCCCAATTTCCAAAATCAAGCCCAATTAATTAACTTATAAAATTCCAAATTTCACAATTAATTAACCTAAGTGTAATACACAATCAATTACCCAATTAACATTTCTAAAATATCAATTAGCCTAATAATCATGCACTTTAACAACCAAATAGTGTCCAACACAATTCAATTAAAATCAAACCCAATTAACATGCTTTCAAGTCTCGGCAATTAGGGGTTTTTCAATTCGATTCGGTTTCAATCCAATTGAGTCCACAATCTTAATTTCCCAAATCAATACAATTCATCCAATGAATTAAAACAACAAAATCACAAAGAATTTCATGTTCTTTAAAATCGGCCAAGCCACTTTAAAAAGGGAAAAATGTTCTAATCAAAATTCAATCCAATTGAACATCAAAGCAACATTAACCAATTGTTTTAAGTCATCCAATGATCAAACAAAACAAAATTACCAAGACATTAGGGTTATGCAATTTTCGGCCAAGCTTCAATTTGGGGAAAATTGAATCCAATCCAATTTCATGAAATTGACCACACACAATCTCAATTAAACATGTTCTAAGCATACTTAAACATCCAATGCAATAAAACATGCTTAAACACATATTACCCAATTAAAGTTTCATGTTCAACCTAAGAATTGGGAAAATTGATCTAATCCAATTTTCTTGAAATTGATCATGCACAACTTCAATTCAACCTCATTCAAGCATAATGCATCAAACAATTCAACCAAATCATGCCTAAATCGAGTTTACCCAAATTAAAGTTTCTACCAAATTTGCAAATTGGGGAAGGGGAAAATCAATCAATGATTTTTTTGTCAAATTGATTACATATATCTCAAATTAGATCATATATAAGCATTATTGAACAATCAATTTGTCACAATCAAGCAAAATCAAAAAGCCCCAAATTACTCAAGAACCCTAATTTCGGATTTCATGCATCAATGGCTCTAGATACCAATGTTGGAGTTCAATCAAGTCCACAAGATCACAAAACAATGCATAAAAAACACATATGAACACATTAAAGGAGGTGGCGGAATCAACTCACATTGAATTCGGTTTTGATTTTGAAGAACAAAGGTGCGTTTTTGGTGCTCCATCATGCTCGGTTTTGCCTCCAAAAATGCAGGGGTTGCTCGGTTTTGATCATCTTTGTGCGTCCAAGATTCGGCCATTGTTGAGCACCATTGAAGCTCAAAGCTTCAAGCTTCCAAGCTCAAGAAGAAGCTTCCCTATCACCTATGTATGCTCAAGGTGTGCTAGCACTTGTTCATCTTCATTTGCTCTCTCAAAGCTCGGTCAAACCAGAACAAAATGAAGAAGAAATCGGCAGTGAGCCGTGAGAGGAAGAGGAGAGAAAGATGAAGAGTTTTGGCTCACTATATTTTTTATACCCAAAAAATCGTGAAGACCAAAGCAAAAAATGAGAGAGTGTCACGTGTATCTGTCCAAAATGTGACAACAAAACCAAATAAGTGAGTTCACGTGAATGACCAAATATTTTTGCCAAAAACGTGAACATGATAATCCAAGAGAGAGAAAATGATTTTTATATACTTATATCTTTATCCCATTACCAAGTAAATGAATAAAAATATATACAAAAGTCCATCAACTTTCAACAATCACTTTTCTATATTCACATCATGTCACTTTAATAAAGTGACAACATGTCATATCACATCACTCAAAGTGATAAGTAATTGACAATCGATGCGACTAGCGATTTGACGCTTGATGTGACTTGCGTGCCGCGTCGAATTCGAAATGCGAACGCGCTCGCAATCACTCTCGGGCTCGGGTTCGCTAATTCCAAATTAACGAATTTTCCGTCGCGTCGTAATTAAATGATTACGCCTAGCGAATTCACTATTCACGTCGCTAACGAATTAATTCTAAATTAATTCGTTCGCCCGAATTAAAATCTAATTTAATTCCGCGTCGAAATCCAATTTCGATTAATATATCGAATATATTAATTTTATCGATTAATTCCAAATTAATCGTTCTCTCTCTTTAATTAATATTTTATCCCAGATAAAATATCTCCGCAATTAATCCCAGATTAATTTTCTCTCTCATCGAATTAATCCCAGATTAATTCTATCTCTCCAATTAATCCCAGAATTCTATCTCTCTCTTCTAATTAACCAGATTAATCAAAGTGCGAGTCATACGTCATCGGTGAATCTTCAGGAAGCGACCCATGAGATCTCCGGATATGTTGGCAGTAAATACGATCGTCGGACTATCCGAACACGTAAGTACCTCGTACTACGTTTATATCGATTTACAAGACAAGGTTGGCTTCTAGCAAAGCGCCATGCCTACCCAATTCTCCAGAAATATTCTTATTGGAATATATAGATCTGTATCAAGCGTAGTATACCGTAGTATTGTGTATATCGGCCCAGTATCAGATAATCACGTGCTAGGGCTGGGGCTGGATAAGTGTCTGCCCCGTCCGAAACACTTGTCGGATGTCTGGTAACATAGTCTCTATAATCGGATATACATGACCTGGTCACAATATCCCGATTGGTTGCGCAACACTCAAGAGCACTAGTACCGTATCCTGCGTGACATCATCTCAAATGACTGAAGTGACACTTCCATCTTGACATCACACCCAATACACTACGACTCTCTGATAAACCCAGAAGTGGTGTACACAGAACCGGTTTAAGCCCCTTACCACCAAGACCAAAGTTTATCGATTATCGTAAGTATTAGCGATGCAAGTCTCAGGTTAAGACTATACACACCTACCTCGATTTCGGCCTCCCATAGACACATAGTCATAATACCAATGGGATTCCGAGGGGTCTATCCAGAGCGAAGCTGTTTCCCGTACCATCGGTGAAACACGACCTCCTATCGCACTTGCATAAGTATCCAATACTTATATATATGAGAACTATGCCGTTGTGCCCTCACAAACGCGCACAAGTGCAATACTAGCCTATTCCGCATTATCGATGTCCAGTCTCGATAATACTACGGCTAGGGATATTTAATGATTAAACCTCGGTACTGATACTGTCTCATATCATCTCAGTCCAGGTACTAATCATAGGGACCTCTCTCATTTATATATCTATGGTGATCTAATCACAAATGATGAGAGTGCAATTTCCTTGTCACATAGTTAATTTGCTACAACAACACAATGATCTGTGCAAATAGTGACGCTATGGGTCATTTTGTCCACAATCACTCCCTTTCCTATCCCCGCTAGCACTATTCTACTTCTACCCAATTACATAATACATAAGAGAAACTCATTTACATTGAGGGGAATTAGGTGAGAAGAGAATACAAAGAGAAAAAGAGATAAGGCTGGACACGCAGGTCCAATTTATAAATTCTAAATTTACAATATTCTAAAATTACCCTTTCCTTCTAATATCCATCCGATATACACTATTCATTCATCACATACATCTATATTCAATCAAGACATGCTATACAACTTATCTAATCCAATTAATTAGTCTTTGTTAAGTGATCATCCAATGTTCAAACAACGGTTTGATTTGCGCGAGTCCAACTCGTTTGAGAATAAGTACATAAGGTACGAATTCACGAATTATATCGAACTACTCGTTAAATCCAATTTAAGTCGTATTCAATACTAATTCAATTTATTTAATTCCAAATTAAATGTTTACACTTTTAATGTGCTTTGAAAGACTTAGATTCTAAATCTAATCTAATTGGGTCTCCAAGCCCAACTAACATCCAATGTTTGTTTAATTAAAGTCCGATGGGCTTTCAATTGATTTATTAAGGCTTGGGCTCTGGTCAATGTGGGTCAAACCCAATTACCAAGCCCAAATAAGGAATCACCCTTAAATGCCAAAAAATCAATTTCAAGCCCATAAGGCCCAATTAAACATTAAAGCCCATTTTACTATATTTGGACTTAATGGAGTGATTTAAGCCCAAATTGGATCCAATCCTTTTGGCCCAAATCTACTTGGCCCAACCAAGCCCATTATGCCCAAATATATTAATACAAGCCCAATTACAATTAAGCCCATTAATTAAATTTTCATATTCCAAATTTTAAAATTCAATTAATTAAAGTGTAAATCCATGATTAATTCATTAAACCAAATATTTCCAAAACACCAATTTAATTTATTAATCATCACTTGTTCAAAACACATGTCCAACATTTATTTGAACAAAAATCAAGTCCTTTTACATGTCTGTTGCATTCTGCCAAGGGGAAATTTTTGGTTCGATTTGTTTTTCAATCCGATTGAATCACTAATCTACGTCCCGTATATGTTTTAAGTCATCTAATGAACTTGTACACAAAAAATTCCAATCCAGTGCAAGGACCTCCATATTCGGCCAAATCAACAAATTTGGGGAAAAAATCATCCAATGCATTTTTCTCAAAATTGATCATGTATAACATCATATTACATACATATAAGCATACTTAATCATCAAATTTCACAAGAACATGCTTCAATCAATTTTACCCAAATTAACCCTAATGTATTTCATGCTTAAACATGGCTCCATGATACCATTGTTGGTTTCTATTATTAGTCCCAAAGAAAGTATAAGCAAATGAAACACATGATTTATATATGTAAAACTTGAAGCATGGCGGAATCATACTTACAAAGCTTGTGTGAAAAATGATGAGAAAATCCTTGAGTCTTCAAGGTGGAAACTTTCGGCCAAGAAGAAATGAAGAAGACGCTTCAAGCCTTTTGTATTCCAAGCTCCAAGGTTGTTTCCCTATCACCTCCTTTGATCCTTCATTGTGCTAACAAATGGAGAAGAATGAAAAAACAATTTTTTCTTGCCTAAGGAAGCTCACGGCGTGAGAGAGAAGGAAGGGAGAGAAGCCTTTTGTATTCCAATCTATTTCTCTTTCTTATTTTTTTCTAAAAAACCGAGAGAGAGAGATATGTAATTATTACCAAAATATTGGTAAATACCTTTTCCCAAAGGTCAAAAACGTTTTCAACTTTCCCTCCAAAAAGCCATTAAATGGCCTCACCTACTTACATCGTGAACAGTGACAATGTGTCACTCAATAAAGGTGACTTGTGACATCCATCAACTAGTCATGTCAAGTGATGAGACTTCGCGATGTGACTTGCGGGTCCCACTCGTTTCAAAATACGAATGTGTCCGCAAACACTTTCGGGCTCGGTTTCGCTAATTCTGAATTAACGAATTTCCGTCGCGACGTAAATTAAATAATTACCTAGCGAAATTACTATTCACATCGCTAACGAATTAATTCTAAATTAATTCGTTTGCCCGAATTAAAATCCGATTTTAATTCCGCGTCGAAATCTAATTTCGTTTAATGTATGGAATATATTATTTTATCGATTAATTCCAAATTAATCGTTCTCTCTCCTAATTAGGCATTTTATCCAAGATAAAGTTTCTCCGTAATTAATCCAAGATTAATAAAGTTCGAATCAAACATCATAGGTGAATCTTCAGGAAGCGACCCAAGAGATCTCCGGATATGTTTGCAGTAAATACGGTCGTCGGATAATCCGAACACGTACGTACCTTGTACTACGTTTTTACCGATTTACAAGGCAAGGTTGGCTTCTAGCAAAGCGCCATGCCTACCCAATTCTCCAGAAATATTCTTATTGGAATATTAGATCTTTATCAAGCGTAGTGTACGTAGTATCGCATACATCGATCCAGTATCGGACGATCACATGTAAGCCTGGGGCTGGAAATGTGTCTGCCCCGTACGAAACATATATCGGACATCAAACAACTAGTCTCTTTAAATCGGACAATTCTGACCTGGTCATATCGTCCCGACGGTTGCAACCTTTTATAGAGTACTAGTTCTGTATCCTGCGTGATCATCATCTCCATATGTCTGAAGTGATACTTCCATCTTGACATCACATCCAGTACACTACGATTCTCGATAAACACAGAAGAGGTGTACACAGAACCGGTTAAAGCCCCGAACCACCAAAACCAAAGTTTACCGATTGTCGCAAGTACTAGCGATGCAAGTCTCAGGTTAAGACCATATACACCTACCCTGATGCGGCCTCCCATAGACACGCAGACATACTACCAATGGGATTCCGCGGGGTCTATCCAGAGCGAAGCTGTTTTCCGTACCATCGGTAAAACACAACCTCCTATCGCACTTGTATAAGTATCCAATACTTAAATATATGAGAACTATGCCGTTGTGCCATCACAACGTGCACAAGTGCAATACTAGTCTATTCCGCATTATCGATGTCAGATCTCGATAATACTCCGACTAGGGATATTTAATGATTAAACCTTTTATATTGATACTGTCTCATATCATCTCAATACGGAACTAATCATATGGACTTTTGCCATCAATATCTCAAAGTAAATAATTTACAAAATGGCAAAAGGCAATTTCATTATCACATAGTTAGTTTTGTACAATAATACAATATCATTTACAAAATAGTGACGCTATGGGTCATAATGTCTAACAGACCCCTTGGATGTGCTAGCATAATGGAAAAATTTGGCAAAAATTTTTCTTTTTGCTTCTTGCTGTTCTCGGCCAAGCCAATAACATTTTAGAGGAACATGGCCTTTGGCCGAATGAGAGAGAATGAGAGAAGAAGATGTGTGAGTTTTATTTTGTGTATTTGGATTTCGAAAAACAAATACCAATTCCATTTTCCAAAAATTGTACAAGCCATTTAAGCCTTTCAACTACTTACATCAATCAATGATGACAAGCATCACATCACTCAAAGTGATGTGACTTCCATCACTTGATTGACTAATGATGTGACGCGTGATGTGACTTATGGGCCCCACTCGATTCTAAATACGAGTGGGCCCGCAAACACTCTTGGGCTCGGGTTCGCTAATTCCGAATTAATGAATTTTCCGTTGCGTCGTAATTAAATCAAATTTAATTAAATAATTATGCCTAGCAAAATTACTATTCACATCGCTAACGAATTAATTCTAAATTAACTCGTTCGCCGAAATTAAAATCCAATTTTAATTCTGCGTCGAAATCTAATTTCGTTTAATATATTGTATATATTATTTTATCTATTAATTCCAAATTAATCGTTCTCTCTTTAAATAGTATTTTATCCCAGATAAAATATCTCCGTAATTAATCCCAGATTAATTTTCTCTCTCTATTAATTAATCCCAGATTAATAATGTTCGAGTCATACGTCATCGGTGAATCTTCGGGAAGCGACCCATGAGATCCCCGGATATGTTTGCAGTAAATCCAGTCGTCGGACTATCCGAACACGTACGTACCTAGTACTATGTTTTTACCGATTTACAAGACATGGTCAGCTTCTAGCAAAACACCGTGCCTGCCCAATTCTCCAGAAATATTCTTAAAGGAATATGTAATCTATATCAGGCGTAGTATACGTAGTATTGCGTATTGCGATCATGTATCGGATGTCACGTGCTAGGCCTGGGGCTGGAATTGTGTCTGGCCCGTACGAAACACATATCGGATCTCTTGTAACTAGTCTCTATAATCGGATAAACATGACCTAGTCATAATATCCCGATAGCTACAGCATATAAGAGCACCAGTTTTGTATCCTACATGATATTCACTATGACTGAATTGATACTTCCATCTTGACATCACACCCAATACACTACGATTCTCAATATACCCGGAAGAGGCGTACACAGAATTGGTTAAAAGCCATGGATGACCAAAACCAAAGTATATTGATTGTCGCAAGTATTAGCGGTGCAAGTCTCAAGTTAAGACCAAATACACCTACCCTGATTCGGACTTCCATAGACACACAGTCATACTACCAATAGAATTCCGAGGGGTCTATCCAGAGCGAAGCTGTTTCCGTACCATCGATAAACACAACCTCCTATTACATTTTCATGAGTATCCAATACCCAAATATATGAGAACTATGCTGTTTATAACACGCACAAGTTCAATACTAATCTATTTCGCATTATCGATGTCGAATCTCGATGATACTCCGACTAGGGATGTTTTAATGATTAAACCTTTATGGATTGATACTGTATCATATCTTATCAATCCAGAACTAATCATATGGACTTTTATCATTTATATATCCCGGTAATCTAATTACAAATGATAAAAGAGCAATTTCCTTTTTCACATAGTTAATTTGTACAACAACACCATGTTCTGTACAAATAGTGATGCTTTGGGTCATAATTGTCCAACAACTTATATGTGGCATTGTCGTCTAGGACACATTAATAAGACTCGCATATCCACACATTCGAAGAGTGGGTACTTGGATGGATTTGATCCAATTCATATGACGTCTGCAAATCTTGTT
>SKCR01054394.1:0-29739 GCA_019454045.1 Zanthoxylum bungeanum | reverse complement strand
GTCTGCCTCAACTGCGGCAAGAAGGGTCACTGGAAACGTGACTGCCGAATGGGGAAGGGACACAAGGAGGATATCAAGGCAGGCAAGGCACTAGCCTCTGATATGTTTGTTATTGAGATAAATATGACTACTTCTAGTTTTAAAAATTGGATTTTTGATTCTGGTTGTGCTGCTCATATTTGTACTGATTTGCAGGATCTGCAGGATAGCAGGATGCTGGTTTCAGGGGAGATTGACCTACGAGTCGGAAACGAACTCCAGTTGCTGTTTTGGCTGTAGGGACTTTTGTTTTGGAATTGCCCTCGGGGCATATGCTTAACTTTTGAACTGTTATTATATACCTAGTTTGACTAGGAATATTATATCTGTATCTTTGTTAACCCAGCATGGGTACACTTTTGTATTTAGAAACACTGGGGTGTTATTTATATAAAGATGATGCAGAAATTTGCACTGCTGTTGCAAATAATGGCCTTTATATTTTGAATATAAATGTAATCTCCTAAACATAAAATAACAAACAAAAGGCTCAAAAGGAGTAATCTAAAAGATGAAGCTTACATGTGGCATTGTCGTCTATGACACATCAACAAGACTCGCATATCCACACTTTCGAAGAGTGGGTACTTGGACAGATTTGATCTTAATTCATATGATGTCTGCGAATCTTGTCTTTTAGGCAAAATGCCTAAATCACCTTTTAGTAGTAAAGGTGAACGTGCCACAGAACTGTTAGCCCTCGTTCATAGTGACGTATGTGGGCCCATGTCTAGCCAGGCTAGAGGTGGATATCATTACTTCGTAACCTTTACGGATGATGCATCTCGTTATGGTTATGTGTATCTAATGAGACACAAGTCGGAAACTTTTGAGAAATTCAAAGAGTTTCGACACGAAGTAGAAAAACAAACAGGCAAGAGTATTAAAACATTGCGGTTGGACCGTGGTGGCGAATACTTAAGTTATGAGTTTCAAGATTACTTGAAAGAAAATGGTATTCTTTCACAGTGGACTCCTCCTGGAACACCGCAATTAAACGGTGTGTCTGAACGGAGAAACCGTACCTTGTTAGACATGGTAAGGTCGATGATGAGTCGCACTGAGCTACCTATATCCTTCTGGGGATACGCTTTAAACAGTGCAGTACTTATTTTGAATAAGGTTCCGTCAAAGTCTGTTGAACAGACTCTTTGAGATGGACAGGGAGGAAACCAGGTTTCTCTTTCCTGAAGATTTGGGGATGCTGGGCATATGTTAAACGTTTGGAAGGTACCAAACTAGAACCCAAATCAGATAAATGCCTTTTCGTGGGATATCCTAAGGAAACCAAGGATATTACTTCTATCACCCACAAGAGAACAAAATATTTGTTGCTCTACATGCATTTTTCCTTGAAAAGGAATTCCTAGATGCAGTGGTAAGTGGGAGGAAAGTAGAACTTGATGAAAATCCTAGTGATACTGTTCCTGGCAATGAATCATCGACGGAACATGAACAGACCATCCAGGATGAGTCTGTACCACAATCTTCATATACACAAGGACCGCGTAGGTCGGAGAGAGTCAGGACAGTACCTGAGAGGTATGGGTACCTGATCTCGCCTCATGTGGATATTAATCTTATTGAGGATAATGAACGTCTACGTATGAGGAAGCAATACAGGATATTGATTCCGCTTTATGGCAAGATGCCATGAAGTCCGAGATGGATTCCATGTATGCCAACCAAGTTTGGACACTGGTTGATGCACCAGAAGGCGTAAAGCCTATTGGATGCAGATGGATCTTAAGAAGAAGACCGACATGGATGGCAACGTACAAACGTACAAAGCTAAGCTTGTAGCAAAGGGGTATCGTCATCAAATGGTTAGATGTTGGCATCATTTACCCCATCTCAGACAGCAGTTGGGTAAGTCATATGTAGTGTGTGCCGAAGAAAGTAGGAATTAATGTGGTTACCAATGAAAAGAATGAGCTGATTCCAACAAGAACGGTGACTGGATGGAGAGTATGCATGGACTACAGAAAGCTGAATAAAGCCACGAGAAAAGACCATTTTCCGCTACCATTCATTGACCAGATGTTAGACAGATTGGCGGGACATGAATTCTATTGCTTTCTTGACGGATATTCAGGATACAATCAGATTGCCATCACCCCAGAAGATCAGGAGAAAACCATATTTACATGTCCCTATGGTACTTTTGCTTTCCGCAGGACGCCATTTGGATTATGTAATGCCCCCGCCACTTTTCAGCGTTGCATGATGGCTATATTCTCAGACATGCTGGAGCAGAGTATGGAGGTTTTCATGGATAACTTTTCTGTGTTTGGAGATTCTTTTGACCATTGTTTGCAAAATTTGGAACAGGTGTTACAAAGGTGCGAAGATACAAACCCGGTACTCAACAGGGAAAAATGCCACTTTATGGTGTAAGAATGCATTATTCTTGGACACCGGATCTCACAAAAGGGGATTGAGATAGACAAAGCAAAGATAGAGACAATTGAAAAACTACCTCCACCAACATCAGTAAAAGGTATTCGAAGTTTTCTTGGACATGCAGGTTTTTACATGAGATTTATCAAAGACTTTTCCAAAATTGCAAAACCTCTTTGCAATCTTCTGGAGAAGGATGTGCCTTTCAAATTCACCAAAGAATGCCAGTAAGCTTTTGATATCTTAAAACAGAAGCTGGTCTCTGCCCCATCATAGTAGCACCAGACTGGACCATTCCATTTGAAGTGATGTGCGATGCTAGTGATTTTACTGTAGGTGCAGTTTTGGGACAACGTAAAGCAAAGATTTTCCACACCATTTATTATTCCAGCAGAACTCTGAATGAAGCTCAACTCAACTACACAACCACTGAAAAGGAGTTGCTCGCAGTTGTGTACACTTTTGACAAATTTCGCTCCTATCTACTGGGTCCCAAAGTGGTGGTCTACACAGATCATTCAGCAATCAAATATCTGATCACGAAGAAAGATGCCAAACCAGATTGATCTGTTGGATACTTCTTCTGCAAGAATTCGATGTGGAGATCAGAGACAGGAAAGGACAGAGAATCAGGTGACAGATCATCTATCAAGGTTTGAGAATGGAGAAACAGTTCACAAAGATCTGTCAATCAAAGAAACTTTTCCAGATGAACAGCTATTTGCCATGAAACAACAGAAAGTCCATTGGTATGCTGACTATGTCAACTACATTGTGTCAGGAAAATGGCATTGGAATGGACACCTCAGCAACGGAATAAGTTCTTCAAAGAGTCAAGCACTGTGTCTGGGATAAACCGTACCTGTTCAAACGCTGTGCTGATCAATTATTGAGACGGTGTTTCCACATGAGGAAATCAACAGTGTTTTGCAGCACTGTCATTCATCACCATATGGCGGACACTTCCAGCGGAAACAAAAACTGCAACCAAAGTCCTACAATCAGGTTTGTTCTGGCCCACTCTTTTTAAGATGCTTATCTTTTTGCTTTTCAATGTGATAGGTGCCAGAGAATGGGAATATTTCCAGGAGAAACGAAGGACGTTGCAAACATTCTAGAAGTGGAAATATTCGATGTGTGGGTATAGATTTCATGGGACCCTTTGTTCCATCATTCAGAAACCTGTACATCTGGTTGCTGTAGACTACGTCCAAATGGGTTGAAGCACATTGCCTGCATCCAAATTTCAAAGTGGTGATCAAAATCCTGAAAAAGAACATTTTCACTCGGTTCAGAACACCTCGGCAATCATCAGTGATGGTGGCTCTCATTTCTTTCTGCAACAGATACTTCGATGCACTCCTATCCAAATACGGAGTTACTCACAAGGTTGCCACAGCTGCTTACCATCCACAGTCACATGGACAGGTTGAGGTTTCAAACAGGGAAATCAAAAGAATCCTAGAAAGAACCTTTGGATCAACAAGAGGGGACTGGTCAACAAAACTAGATGATGCATTATGGGCCTACCGGACAGCTTACAAGACACCCATTGGTATGTCCCCATATCGATTGGTGTTTGGGAAAGCGTGTCATCTGCCAGTTGAGCTTGAGTACAAGGCGTACTGGCGGCACTAAAGAAGTTGAATTTTGATTCACAGCTACAGGAGAGAAAAGACTTCACCAACTCAACGAATTGGAGGAATTTCGCCTACAGCTTATGAGAATGCCAAATTGTACAAGGAAAAGACCAAAAATGGCATGACCAAAAAATAGTTTCACTGACAGTTGAACAAGACAGCAGGTGTTGTTGTACAACTCGAGGTTGAAACTTTACCTTGGAAAGTTGAAATCTAGGTGGTCAGGTCCATTTGTGATCACTCAGGTTTTACCTTATGGAGCTGTTGAGTTACTGGATCCTAACACCAACAACACATTCAAAGTTAACAGTCAGTGTGTCAAGCATTACTAGAGAGAATCATTTGAGCGATAAAAAGAAAGTGTCATACTTTCAAATCCAGCCTAACGATCGAGAAGTCACGTCTAGCTGACGACTTTAAACTTAGCGCTCGCATGGAGGCAACCCATGCAATTTTATTATATATTGTGATTTGGTGTGATTTAATTTGGTGTGTTTAGTTTTTGCAAATTAAGTCATTTCAATATGGAAGAAGCTCTAGCAAATCTTCACAAGCAATTTCCTTCTCTCCCTAAAAAATCTCTGATGAAAGTTTACAAGCTCGCTTGGAACGGATGAGGTTACTGACAATCCATGGTGTTCCTAATGACATTCGTTGGGTAATTGAACACGATTCCGATTGGCAGGTGAGTCTTCTGACTCTTTTTATTTCACATCCTACCTGGTTTTGGAAGAAGCACCTATGCAAAGAAACGTAGAGCTAAGCAAATGGGTGTTTGTTACAAATGTACACGCTGGAATTGCAATACTCGTTGTTGTTCTTTAGGAATGGTGTCTGATAATCGTGAAGATAAAATTAAATTCATTAGGGATGGCTTGAGTAAGGAGTCTTTAGATGATATATCTTTGACTCTTGAGACGCATCCCAGTGGATATGTTCACATAGCCTTTCGCAATTACGTACATAATTTCAAAAAGAAGACAACAGTAAGTCTTGGGAATCTGACTAAAAAGACCATGTTTGCCAATTTATAAGAAAATTGGATGGGAAGCTTGTCCCTGACGCATAGACGTCAATCAAGCTGTAAATTCTTGTACATATTATATATCTTTGTCTTTTCCTAGTAATTGTGATTTGTTTTTGTTGTTTTCTTTTACTTTATCCGACAGGATCCAGACCTTTTTGACTATCACGATTTATTTGTACTGTTTAACTAATAATTTTCATTTGGCAGGTACTAGTGCTATTATTTTTACTTACCCTTTTTTCAGTGTGTTATAAATTCAACTCATCATTGCACTTTGAAGACATCCAGAGTAAAACATGGAAGCCACTTCAAGAATACGAGTTGAAAACATCTGTGTGTTTGCGGTAGTAGTGTTGGTACTAAACCACAATACGTAGAGGCAACACAAGAATTGGGTCGAGTCTTAGCTGCAAGGAATATGCACTTAGTATATGGCGGAGGCAATCTTGGACTTATGGGGATCGTTTCAAAAGTTGTACAGGAAGGAGGTAGTCACGTTTTGGGAATCATCCCAAAACCCTTGGCGGAGGCAAATCTTATTGAATCATCAAACATAGAGGAACTGATCGTGCCAGGTATGTCCGAACGACTAGTGGAAATGATTAATTGTTCTGATGCTTTTATTGTTTTGCCATGTGGCTTGGGCACATTGGAGGAAATTTTTATAATGCTATCTTGGGCAAACCTGAACATACACCAGAAACCAATTTGGTTGTTTAACGTTGAAGGATTTTATGATTTTCTTTGTGTGTTTCTTGATGATGCTCGGAGAAATGGGTTCGTGTCAAAACCTATGAAAGAACTCCTCTTTACTGCCAGAACTGCTCCAGATCTAATAGTTCAACTCTTAGCTTATGAACCACAAGTTGACCCTATCCTTTCAAAGATAATTGGTCTGAAGACGATCGTGGTAAGAGGCGTCGGATTAATCTGGATCTTAACCTTTAATTTCCTATAGAATTTCAGCTAACCAGGTATTATCTTCTAAACTATTCTTCTACTGTTTAGACATTGGAGACAATGTCTCATTTAGGTTTGGGGGAGGGAATTAGTTGATCAGTAACTTGTTTTTAGATTGTGTGTTGTTTTAGTCCAAAATTTTTCGAAAAATACAAAAAAAATTGAAATATTTTCAAAAATTACAAAAATATTTTGCGTTTTTGTGTTTTTATTTTGACTAAAAAGGTGAAATTGGTATGAGATAGCTGAGTAAGGAGTTTCCCCACTCTTGAGACGTATCTCAAACCTATTTCGAAACAAGTTAATTTTTGTTTATTTCCTTTTAAATTATTTAATTTGTGAATTCTCCATAATATTGACTAAAATGGATCTTCATATGCTCAGTTGGCAGGTATTATCAACATACATGGAACATACGGACATGAGCTGTAATTGAAAAGTTTGTAATATTCAGTGCTCTAGTTTAATTGGAGGAAGCATCTCAAAAAGTGATGGAGTAAAAAAAAATCTGAGATCTGAGTAATAAGTCCGTATGGGTGTTTTAACACCTAGTGCCCTAAAACCAACTGGTTTGGGAGTCACTGGCCCAAAGCTCGCTACATGGATCAAAGATGCTGCAAAAATATATATATCTGAAGTCTGAGTAATTAAGTCTGTAGGGGTGTCTTAACACCTGATGCCCTAAAGCCAACTGGTTTGGGAGCCACCGACCAAACACTCGTTACATAGACGGAATGTATTGTATATAAATAAATAAAAAATCAAAAAAAAATCAGAAAGAAAAATGAGAAAAATTATTCCATTGCTACAAAAAGGTGTGAAATCTGATAGAACTTTAGGACAAAAATATTACTCTCTTATCAACTGCACTTATGACTGTTTTGGGCAAAAATGAGTTGATTAATATTTTGTTGGATGTGCATATGGAGAATGGTAATATAATCGGAGAATTTACTTATTCAGTAATTTAGAAAGAAATAAAACAACTAGTAACTTGGAGTAGAAATTTCACCTGATTAGTCACTAACTTCTTTATTCTCTTTTCGCTTGTCTTTTTGCTTTTGTGTGCATTAGTTTCACTACCTTTTTACTTTTGTAAAATGTTTGTGGGTATCATTGCTGTAAACCCTCACGAGACAACAAAACTCGTTCACTAGGGACACCTAGAGGTTTAAAGGCTTGTTGCATACGCTAAATGCAACTGTGATCCCTACGAAAGTGGCTTAGTTAAATTTTATTTTAAATATGTTTATGTTATTTTATTCTGTGTTTTGCTCGAGGACTAGCAAAATGTTAGGTTTGGGGGGTGTGATGAGTGGTAAATCTATCAATATTTCTCACTCATTTAACCTAATATTTTGTATAGTTTCTTGAGTTTTGTGAATATTTTGATGTGTTTTGTGTTATTTTGTAGATAAATAAAGTTAGGACATTCTGGAGGTGATTTGGAGCAAAACAGTAAAAATTGGACAAATGGCATTTTGGTAATTTTGGCGCGTCGCGACGCGTAAGGATTTGGAGTCGCGACGCCTAACATGCACCAGAGCTGCTAACGTGCACCGGGTCAACGGGTCCGAATTTCAGAAGTTTGACTTTGCTAATGTGCGACGGGCCACGTGTCACCATCACAGCCGATTTGCTAACATGCACCGTGACACGTGTCATCATTCTACGGTGCCGACAATCACCATTGCCACGTCACCGCCACGTCATGCCACGTCAGCATAATAATTGAGCTCTCAGCCGCCTTGCCACGTGTCACCTTATCTCCTTATCCGAATTGCCACGTGTCAAGCCCTTAGTGTGCCACGCCTAACTGTTCCAGAGTCGCGACGCCCATAGCCCACCAAGGCCTACAAATTGAGCTCGAGATTTCAGTTTCAGTTGTACCATTCTCTCTCATTTCTTGATGTAAATAGGGAGTCTTCTCTCTAATTTTTTTAATTTAAGTTTTGTAATTAAATTTTAATTACGTTCTGTAATAATAGTAATTACTTTCTTTACTTTTACAGTTTTTACTATTCAACCATGAGGAGGTAACTTCCCTCTGTTAAGGTGAAAGGTAATTCTTTTACTATTGCTATATAGATTAATCTCCCTTAAAAATAATATATTCACTATTTAAAATTTGACTTAAAAAGGATACCGCCATATTGGTCGGTTGGTAATTCATTTTAATCTGGTTTAAACCTGACTAATCAAGGATACCGCCAGATTGGTCGGTTGATAATTAAATTTGGTTCCGCCTTTATGGCTGGTTTATGGACAATATTACCGCCTTAATGGCTGGTTGGACTTAATTTGACTTAATCAGGTTACCGCCTATATGGCTGGTTGGTAATATTATCACAAGTTTATATATTATTTTATGGGAGATATCTAAAATAGTAAACAGTAAAAGTAATTCCTTTTACCTTAGCATTTTATTTTATTTTATTTTACTTTTCAATTTCTACTTTACTGCAATTAGTTTTCAGTATTTTTACTTTATGTCTTTTAAAGCCATAGCTATGTGTTTTAACTAAGTTAGTTATCTAGAGTTGTGATGAAATCTAATATCACCGGTTTATAATTGGGTAATATAAAGATTTATTTATTGAGTCTTAATCTTAATGCTTTTTATTAACTGGCAACTAATAAAATTGATTGGGTAAATCTAAAATGAACTAGACATAGAGATTTTAGGTTTCAACCTTAGACTCAATAGCCCACGATCTTCCTTGAGGATAGATAACCCTTTAATAGATTTCCTTACAAGATAGACATATACCTGTCGGGCGGGGTAGCCATAATTGGAACTTAAACTTAATGAATCCAGATAATTTGGTTGACATAGACATATGGTTCAATTGGGTTAAACTGGGTATTTGTGTCTGACCATCGACATAGGCTTTCACATAATTTAGTGTTACAGGTTAATAAATCAATATATTACCCAACTTTAAGATAACCACTTCATATTTTAAAAGATATTAGAAAGAAATCACAACCCTATATAGTTTTTAATATTGAATTTTCTTAAAACCTACTTTCGAACAATTTTATGTACTTGTTTTTAAATTTAGAATCATCACCATTTCAAATCAATCAATCAACCTATTAGATACTAGTAATCATTTGACCTCATAAAATTAATAGATTATGTATTAAGTCCTCGTGGGATCGATACTTTTTATACTACTTGAACGATACGTACACTTGCGTTATACGTGTGTGTTTACGCCGGTCACTAGTCATAATATCCCGATAGCTGCAGCATATAAGAGAACGAGTTTCGTATCCTACGTGATCATCATCTCCACTATTACTGGAGTGATACTTCCATCTCGACATCACACCCACTACACTACGATTCTCAATATACCCAGAAGAGGCGTACATAGAACCTGTTAAAACCCTGGATGACCAAAACCAAAGTACATTGATTGTCGCAAGTATTAGCGGTGCAAGTCTCAGGTTAAGACCAAATACACCTACCCTGATTCGGACTTCCATAGACACATAGTAATACTACCAATGGAATTCCGAGGGGTCTATCCAGAGCGAAGCTGTTTTCCGTACTATCGGTAAAACACAACCTCCTACTACACTTGCATGAGTATCCTATACCCAAATATATGAGAACTATGCCGTTATGCCATCACAACGCGCACAAGTGTAATACTAGTCTATTCCGCATTATCGATGTCCAATCTCGATAATACTACGAATTGGGATATTTAATGATTAAAATTTTGTGGATTGATATTGTCTCATATCATCTCAATCCAGGAAATAATCATAAGGAATTTTCATCATTTATACATCTTGGTGATCTAATCACAAATGATAAAAGAGCAATTTCCTTTGTCACATAGTTAATTTGTACAACAACACCATGATCTGTACAAATAGTGACGCTATGGGTCATAATTGTCCAACAATCTCCCACTTGGCCTATAGCCAGTCACTCAAGTGTCTTACACCCGAACTATGTACGGTTCACTCAAATTACTAAGAAAAGACTTTCGTCGGCAGATTTGCATGATTATCATCTAATGCGATTTATACGATCATCGCATCGCCACGATGTATGATCCAAACGGATCAGATGAATAATCAAAGTATATATATGGATCGTTGATGAGACCATTAATTCTTTAGCCTGAGCTGTAGCCTAGCTCAGCTGCAAACAGAACTACTCCTAATCCAATTAGGATTATTATCAATCCAGAAGGCTTCTATTGCTGCCTCAGCTGCAACAATAACCCACTTTTATTGTTTATTCGGTAACAGTATCTTGCTTGGAAGATTTCCAGCTCACTGTTCCGTTATTCAAACTTTATAGTACCGTTCTAACGACTTATAGTCTTTTTTATCGGTTAGGAAACTTACAGTAGTGATCCCAGTCACTTCAAGTTCTCCTTCTCCATAGTATAAGACAGCATCCTTAGTTCCTCTAAGATACTAAAGGATGTTCTTAACATCAATCCAATGACTATCATTTGGATTGGCCCGATTATGACTCCATATGCTCAAAGCATATGAGAAACCAGGTCGCGTACATTTATTTAATGTACGAGTTTTCGGAGAGTATTAACAACTTTAAATCTATCCCAGTAGATCTTTATTCCTAGAATAAAGGTTGTTTCTCCCAAGAATTCTACGGAGAATTTTCTTGAAAGCCAAGCTTTCACCGATTATATTTATGGGAATATCATTTCCAAGAAATGACATGTCATCATTATTATATAGGACTTTTGCAGTCAGTGCGCTCCCACTAACCTTCTTATATACACAAGAATCATTTTCGTTTTTGAATTAAATCATACACCATTATGATTACATCAAAACGATAATTCCAAGAACGTATGCTTGTTTCAATCCATCCATGGATCGAATTACCTGCAAACCTTGTTTGCTTGTTTTGGTACGACAAAACCGTCAGGATGTTGTAAACATCCTCCAAAAGGTTTCCGTTAAGGAAAGCGGTTTTGGCATTCAGCTGCCATATTTCATGAATGAAATATGCAGCATCAGCAAGCATTATCCAAATGGATTTAACCATGGCAACAAGTAAAAGGTTTCGTCGTAATCGACACAATGTTGATAACGATACCTTTTCGCTACAAGCCCAGCTTTGTACGTTGGTATGTTGCCTTCCATGTGTGTGTCTTCCTTGAAGACTTATTTAGTACCAATAGGCACAATGCCTTTCAGTACAACAACTAGTATCCAAACATAGTTGATATACATGGAATCCATTCCGGACATCATGGCACTTTGCCATAATAGGGAGTCGAAACCTTGTATCACTTCCTCATACGTAGTCAGTTCATTTTCTCAATAAGATTGACATCTTTATGAGGTGAGATCAGAAACCCATACCCCAGGTTGTTTTCTGACTCTCTCCGACTTACGTGGTTCTTGTGTATTCGAAGATTATTGGTATAGTTTCATCCTTGATGAACTATTTGTGTTCCATTAAGGAATCAGTGCCATGAACAGTATTACTCCGATTTTCATCGAGTTTTACTTTCCTCCCACTTATCACTACATATCGGTATTCCTCTCAGGAAAACCGCATGGCGAGCAACAATTACATTGTTCTCTTGTGAGATGTATAAGTTCAACACTTTGGTTTCCCTAGGATAACCTACAACTTAGGCACTTATCCGATTTGGGTTTTAGTTTGGCATCATCCAAACATATGCCTAGCATTCCCAAATCTTCAGGAATGAGAAACCCAGTTTCTTTCCTGTTCATATCTAATATGAATTCTGTCTAACAGATTTTCATGGAACCTTATTCAAAATAAGTTATGTACTGTTAAATGCGTATCCGTTGAAGGAAATGGTAGCTCAGAGCGACTCATGATTAACCTTATCATGTCCAACAAAATTCGGTTTCTCCGTTCGGACACACCGTCAAATTGACGTGTTCTGGGAGGAGTCCTCATTGAAAGAATATTATACTCTTTCAAGTATATGAGAAACTTATTGCTTAAGTATTTTCATTGTGGTCCAATCATGATGTTTTAATACTTAGCCGATCTGTTTGTCTTTGTGTCGAAACTCTTTGAATCATCAAAAGTTTCCGATTTGTGTTTCAAAAGAAACACAACCAAAACGCGATGCCATATCCGTAAAGGTCACGAAACATTCATATCCACCTCTAGCCTAGCTAGATATGGGCCCACTTACGTCACTTTGAACAAGGGCTAACAGATCGGTGGCACTTACACTTTTACCAAGTAAAAAGTATTTTAGGCACTTTCCCAATAAACTAGATTCGTAGACTTTATTTGATTAGAATCAAATTTTTCCAAGTACCCACTCTTCGAAAGTGTGGATATACGAGTCTTGTTTAATTGTGTCCCAGACAACAATTCCACTTATAAGTCTCAACTGATTAAATCAGTTTGAGCTATTTGTTTGTCATTTTATATGTTTGAGATTTATTTATATTCAAAATATAAATATTGTTATTCACATCTAATGTGTTTATCTCAATATCATCTTTATAAAATGAAACACTTTAGTGTTCTAGAATATAAAGGTATACTCGCAACGAGTTATACTATGATATAGAGATAATGTTTCTAGTCAAACTAGTATCATTGTAACAGTTTCCTAATTTAAGTACACACCTGAAGGGTAGTTCCTAAACTTAGGTCTCTACGGTTAAAACAGCGACTATCGTCTCGTTTCCTATTCGTAGATAAATCTCAACTGAAGTCAGTATCCTGCTAATAGCAGATTCTGCACATCAGTACATATTTATGTACCACACTCAGTATTTAAAATCCAATTTTAATACTAGTAGCGGACATTTTTATGACAAACATATTTGAAGTCAGAGCCTTGCCCATCTTCAATTCCTTCATGTCTGCTTTGTCCATACGGCAGTCACGCTTCCGTGTCCCGTTTGCCACAATTTAGGTAGACATCTTGGGATATGTTCTTTTATCTTCCTATAAGATTATAATGATTTTGCCTTTGCCCTTTACACATCTCAGAAGCCTTGGCCAAGCCTTGGCCTTCTGGAATGTCGAAGTAAAGTAAGGTGCGCTTTGCGCTTCTTGCCATATTGCAAACTTTGGCTTTGTGTTCTTGAGAATAGCCATTAACTCTCCAAGAGTTTACTATTGCAATTTAGTACTTCAAAGATCTAAAAATAGATCTATGAAGATCCTTTAATTTCATTATCATACTTTAAGGATCTAATCCTTAGTTCTGATTAAGAAATTAAGGAGTCTATTTGGCAAGTTTAATGGATTAAGCACTAAAGTTATCATCACATAAATCTTCCAAAGATTATGTTCTATTATTTGCTTAACTCCGGGCTTAGGCCTAATATGTTATTTTATCAAATAAAGTAACTTATTAGTTCTAGGACCATCCTGAAATTTTTATTCCCAATTTGAAAATTAAAGTCGTTTAAATACATTTTCACCCATGATTATGTTTTAAACACTAATCTTTCAATTTTATCTTGATTCTAATAGTCCAACTATTTAATCAACGATTTAGGTACTATTTATTATAATGATTACTATAGTCCAACTATTTAATCAACTATAATTTAATAGATTAAATTCAATATATTGATTACTATAATCCAATTATAAAATCAACTATAAATGATCAATTAAATTCAAATATATTGATTACTATAATCTAATATATAATCAACTATAAATGAATTGTTTGAATACAGTCCAACTGTTTTTTAAACAACAATTAAGAATTAGTCCAGCTAATAATTAATTTATTTGACGAATAATTGAATGAGCGCGTATGGCAAGTTACTAAACGAATATTGCAAATTTATACTTGCCTCCCACTATTTTTCAGCGAGCCTCTAACCCTCTGTTGAGTACTCGGGAAACCGTGTTTCCTAGTGGGCTAGGATCCTGTTAAATAACACACAATCTTGACTTTGGCCAACAAATTGTATGATAATTAACTAGGTAGATCTCTAAGATCAATTGGATCCCATCCAATTCCTAGATCCAGTAGGGGGACATCCAAGTCCGAAACATATATCTATAAATGCCAATATATCCAATATATTGCCTAACCTTTTTCCTCTGAATCAACTAAGCCTTGGCTTTGGCACAACAAATTTAGTGATCCCAGTCAAGCGTGACCCATTGACCTTGGAAAGCTTCGTAATCAATGTCGATGGACAAGAAGTGATCTTGACTTTGGCCAACAAATCACAACTTGGACAAGACACCAATATAGAACAAAGCCTTCATGATTCAAACACATCCTCGACGGACAAAGGCCTTGACTTTGGCCAACAAACCAATGCCAGTCTTGGATCTTGAGTAAGAATCACTCAATGGAAGGAAAAACGCTTAATATGATGTTGAGGGTTTTTCGAGTGCAATTGGCAACCAATTTATTATCTTTGTTAAGGTCTCATCATCATACACCCTTAAACATGCATTCTAAACACATAATAACGCGCATATAAATAAAATAATAATGATATGCGGATGGATACTTAACACATTGTTCCTAGAACAAATCTCTCCCTTTCCTCTCTCCCGCTAGCACAAGTATTACTTCTACCCGTTACATAACACTTCTAAAGAAACCTCATTTACATTGAGGGGAATAGGTGAGAGGAGAAATACATAGAGTAAGGAGGTAATAGGCTGGACACGCAGGTCCAATTAATAATTCCTAAATTTATTACAACAATTTCCAAAATTGCCCCACCCATCTAATATCCATCTGATGTACATATTCATGCATCGCATCCATGTATTCACACAAGCATGTTATCAATCAATCTAATCCAATTAATTAATCTGATAATTAATGACCATCCAATGTTCAAACAACGATTTGATTTTGCGCGAGTCAAACTCGTTTTGCGAATAAGTACTCAAAGTACGAATTCTCGAATTAAATTAAACTACAACATTAAATCCAATTTAATATGTATTTAATACTAATTCACTATTTAATTCCAAATTAAATATTACACTTTATTAACGAACATTTACGACTTAGATTCTAAATCTAACCGTTACGGGTCTCAAAGCCCGATTAACGTCCAACGTTAATTTAATTAAAGTCCAATGGGCTTTTAATTAATTCTTAAGGCATGGACTTTTGGTCAACATGGGTCAAACCCAAAGACTAAAGCTCATTTAAAGAATCACCCTTATATGCCCAGAAACCAATTTAGGCCCATTTAAATATTAAAGGTCCATTTAAGTCATATTGGACTTTATGGATATGGTTTTTGGCCCAATTGGATCCAACCAATTTGCCTAAATCCATCTTGGTACAACCAAGCCCAATTAGCCCAATTACAACTTTTAAGGCCCAATTCTAAAATAAGCCCAATTAATTAACTCACAAAATTCCAAATTTCACAATTAATTAATTACAGTGTATTCCATAATTAATTACCCAAATTAACATTTCCAAAACACAAATTTATATAATTAATTATGCTAATTAATATCAAAACATGTCCAATACATTTTAATCAAAAAATCAAACCCATTTTCACATGTTATAACTCACGGCAATTTGGGGTTTTTCATGTCCGATTCGGTTTCAATCCAATTAAATCCACAATCAACATTCCCGAATGATTTCAACTCATCCAATGAATCAAAAAATCAAAAATCACCATGACAAAGGGCATTGTAACTCTCGGCCAAGCCTAAGATTTGGGCAAAAAATTGATCCAATCAAATTTCATGAAATTGATCCATCAAACTTCAATTAAACATCATTTAAGCATACTCAATCAAGTAATTTTATCAAATCATGCTCAAATATAATTTACCCAATTTTAACCCTAAGTTCAAGTATCATGCTCAACTTCGCTCTGATATCATTGTTGGAGTTTCTACGGTCCCGAGGATCGATTAAAGAAATGAAACATAAGTGCGAATACATCAAGAAGTTGCGGAATACTTACATTGAGCGGTTGAGCGATGCGACGAAGAACAAAACTTCAAGCTCCCTTCCATGGTGCTCTCGGCAGTGCACTGGTTTTGGTCCTCCATGAATTCGGTCATCACCTCCATTGGTGCTCCAAGCTCCAAGCTTCTCAAATGGTGATCCCAAGCTCACAAGTGGGTTTCCCTATCACCTTAGGATGACTCCATTGTGTGCTAGCACTCTTGATTTTGCAACAAAATCATCACTTTTCTTCTCCTTAACTCTCGGTTTTTGACCAGAAAAACAGAAGAAGAAAATGCCTTGTGGCCGTGAGAGAGAGGAGAGATTTTTGGCTCCAAAATCGTGAACCATCAAAGAGAGAGAGAGAGGAAAATGTAAAAGTGTATTAGGTTTTTGATTTTCCAAAAATCAAATACCAAAATCCATTTTCAAAAAATCCAAAAGTCAAAGGCTTTAAAGCCTTAACCACTCCCATCAACGATTTGTTGGACAATTATGACCCATAGCGTCACTATTTGTACAGATCATGGTGTTGTTGTACAAATTAACTATGTGACATAAGAGATTGTACTCTTATCATTTGTGATTAGATCACCTAGATATATAAATGATATGAGGTCCCTATGATTTGTTCCTGGACGGAGAATGATATGAGACAGTATCAGTCCACGAAGGATAAATCATTAAATATCCCTAGTCAGAGTATTATCGAGATTGGACATCGATAAATACGTAAAAGACTAGTATTACACTTGTGCGCGTTGTGAGGGCACAACGGCATAGTTCTCATATATTTGGGTATAGGATACTCATGCAAGTGTAATAGGAGGTTGTGTTTTACCGAAGGTACGGGAAACAGCTTCGCTCTGGATAGACCCCCTCGGAATTCCATTGGTAGTATGATTATGTGTCTATGGAAGTCCGAAATCAGGGTAGGTGTATTTGGTCTTAACCTGAGATTTGCACCGCTAATACTTGCGACAATCAATATACTTTGGTTGCGGTCGTCCAGGGCTTTAACAGGTTCTGTGTACGCCAATGCTGGGTATATTGAGAATCGTAGTGTGTTGGGTGTGATCAAGACGGAAGTGTCACTCCAGTCATATGGAGATGATGGTCACGTAGGATACGGTACTAGTACTCTTAAGTACTGCAGTCATCGGGATAAAATGACAAGGTCATGTTTATCCGATTATAGAGACTAGTTACCAGACATCCGACATGCGCTTCGTACGGGGCAGACACAACTCCAGCCCCAGGCCTAGCACGTGATCATCTGATACTTGACAGAAATACGCAATACCACGTATACTACGTCTGATATAGATCCTTTATTCCTGTAAGGATATATCCGGAGAATTGGGTAGGCATGGCGCTTTGCTAGAGGCCAACCTTGTCTTGTAAATCGGTATAAACGTAGTACGAGGTACTTACGTGTTCGGATAGTCTGACGACCGAATTTACTGCCAACATATCCGGGGATCTCATGGGTCGCTTCCCAAAGATTCACCGATGACGTATGACTCGCACTTTAATTAATCTGGGATTAATTAGAAGAGAGAGAAAACTAATCTGGGATTAATTACGGAGATATTTTATCTAGGATAAAATATCAATTTAAAGAGAGAACGATTAATTTGGAATTAATCGATAAATTAATATATTTGATATATCGAACGAAATTAGATTTCGACGCGGAATTAAAATTAGATTTTAATTCGGGCGAATGAATTAATTTAGAATTAATTCGTTAGCGACATGAATAGTGATTTCGCTAGGCGTAATCATTTAATTACGACGCAACGGAAAATTCATTAATTTTGAATTAGTGAACCCGAGCCCGGGATTATTTGCGAGCGCATTCGCATTTCGAATTCGAATGCGGCACGTAAGTCAAATCAAGCGTCAAATTGCTAGTTGCATCTAGCGTCACATCATTCGTCAATCAAGTGATGGATGTCTTTCACTTTGAGTGATTAACGCCAGTCACCATTCATTGATTGATGGAAGTTGATGTGAGTTGATGTGTGTGGTTGGCATTATGGCTTTGGTTTTTGGAGGCAAAATTTGCTATTTGTTTTTGGAAAATATATTACCATTTTTTTGGTAACAAAAACCATTACACATTTTATCTCTCTCTCTCCTCCATTTCTTTCTCCTCTCACGCCATGGTGGGCAGTTCATGCTTCTGTTTTCTGTCAAAAAAACCGAGCAATGGGAAGCCAAAAGTGGGGATTTTGTGGCAAAATCACAAGTGCTAGCACACTTACGAGACATGCGAAGGTGATATGGAAGTCTACCCATGAGCCGGGAATCGTTCGACGAAGCTCGGAGCTTGACGAAGATGATCCAAATGGGCACAAATGGTGGAACCAGTGAGCAGCTCACTACCGCATGTACCAGTGGGAAATCAGTTTTTGTTGCTTGCCGCGTCGCTCAACCGATCGATGTGAGTATTTTTCAACTTCTTTGATTGTATTCACACATATTTCATGCTTATTATTGATCTTGGGACCTTAATAGAAACCAACAATGGCATCTAGAGCAAGGTTTGAGCATGAAAAAGTTTAGGGCTTAAAATTTGGGTAATTTGTATTTGAGCATGATTTGAATGAATTGGATGTTTGAGTATGTTTAATACATGTTTAATTGAATATTGATTGGATCAATTTCATGAATTTGTGTTTGGAACATTTTCCCCCAAATTGAGTAGGCTTGGCCGAATGAGAAGTGCCCTATTTAGTCTTGGATTTTTTTATTTTTGATTCATTGGATGAGTTAGAATCATTCGGGAAATGTTGACTGCGGATTTAATTTGATTGAAACCGAATTGATTTGGAAAATCCCACTTGGCCGAGACTTTGAGCATGTAATTAGGGGTTTGATTTTAATCAAAATGTGTTGGACATGTGATGATGAAAATGAGCATGATTAATTGTATAAATTGATGTTTTAGAAATGTTAATTTGGGTGATTAATCATGATATACAATTTAGATTAATTAATGTGAAATTGGATTTTTGTGTTTAATTATGTTGGGCCTTAAAATTGGATTTGGGCTTTTGTGTTGTAATTGGGTTTATTGGGCTTTGTTGTACAAAGTTGGGTTTAGGCTAAATTGGTTGGATCCAATTGGGCCCAAAACCGCATCCATAAGCCCAAGCGACTTAATGGACCTTTAAAGTTTAATTGGGCCTAATGGGCCAAGATTGATTTCTGGGCTTATGGGGTAACTCCCGGATTTGATTTTGGTTATTCGGTATGACCCGAGTTGACCAAAATTCCACGCCTTAAGAAATTAATTAAAAGCCCATTGGACTTTAATTAAATTGACGTTTGACGTTAATCGGGCTTTGAGACCCGTAGCGATTAATTTGGAATTTAAGTCGTAAAGGTTCGTAAATAAAGTGTGATATTTAATTTGGAACTAAATAGCAAATTAGATTGAATGCATATTAAATTGGATTTAATGATGTAGTTTAATTTAATTCTAGAATTCGTACTTTGAGTACTTATTCGCAAAAACGAGTTTGACTCGAACAAAATCAAATCGTTGTTTGAACATTGGATGATCACTAATTATCAGATTAATTAATTTGATTAGATTGATTGATAACATGCTTGTGTGAATACATGGTTGCGATGCATGAATAATGTAATCGGATGGATAATTAGATGGGTGGGGCAATTTTAGAAATTGTTGTAATAAATTTTATTTATTAAATGGACCTGCGTGTCTGATGAGTGGGATATATACTATCACATTTCCCATTCCACTCATTTAACCTAATATTTTGTATAGTTTCTTGAGTTTTGTGAACGTTTTGATATGTTTTGTGTTATTTTGTAGATAAATAAAGTTTGGAAAGCATTGGAGGCAATTTGGGGCAAAAACGGACAAAAATGCGTCAACAGGTATATTTTGGTCTTAAGCGCGTCGCGACGCCAAGCGTTCAGCGTCGCGACGTCTAAAATGCGCCGAACAGTGCTAACGTGCGCCGGGTCCACAAATCAGAATCTGAGAAAAGTTTGACTTTGCTAAAATGCGCCGTGCCACGTGTCACCATCACAGCTGATCTGCTAACATGCGCCGTGCCACGTGTCAGCATCCTACGGTGCCGACAGTCATCATCGCCACGTGTGCCACATGTCATTCATGTCATCAGCCATGTCAGCAAGTCAATTGCCACCTCACCGCCACGTCATCATCAGCCAATCAGGAAGTGACACGTGTCGCAATTCTACGGTACCGACAGTCTCTTTCCCACGTGTCGCCACGTCGTCGCCACGTCACCGCCACGTCAGCATCATTATTGGATATCCTATCCTTATCTGACACGTGGCGGATAAGAATCTCAGCGACCAATCAGAAGCCGCCACGTGTCATAATAATTGAAGCCCAACCACTCTGCCACGTGTCACCTTATCAGCTTATCCAGAATCTTCAAACCAGCGAACCAGAGCGTGCCACGTCGACAAATCTGGCGTAGCGACGCTGAGGACCTGGCGTCGCGACGCTGGATCCTACCGAGGCCTATAAATTGAGCTCGAGATTTCAGAATTCAGTGCACCTCCTCTCTCTTAATTCTTTATAAAGAGAGAGTTCTCTCTCTAGATTCTTTAGTTTTTAGTTTTTTTTTTTTTTTTTAGTTTTTAGTTTTGTAAATAATTTTAATTACGTTTTGTAATAATAGTAATTTAATTTTTACTTTTTACTTTTTACAGTTTTTACTATTTACCATGAGGAGGTAACTTCCCCAGGTAGGATGAAAGGTAATTCTTTTACTGTTACTATTTAGATTAATCTCCTTTAAAATAATATATTCACTATTTAAAATATTGACTTAAAAAGGATACCGCCAGATTGGTCGGTTGGTAATTCATTTTAATCTGGTTTAAACCTGACTAATAAAGGATACCGCCAGATTGGTCGGTTGGTAATTTAATTTTGGTTCCGCCTTTATGGCTGGTTGGACTTAATTTGACTTAATCAGGTTACCGCCTATATGGCTGGTTGGAGAAAGAATCACAAGTTTATATATTATTTTATGGGAGATATCTAAATTAGTAGTAGTAAAAGTAATTCCTTTTACCTTAGCATTTTATTTTATTTTACTTTTCAGTTTTACTTTATGTCTTTTACTTTTCAGTATTTTTACTTTATGTCTTTTACTTTTAAGTTGTTACTAGCCCTAGTTATGTGTTAGTTATCTGGGGTTGTGATGAATTCTAATATCACCGGTTTATAGGGGTTATTTTATAGTTTGGGTAATTTAAAGGGTTACTTATTAAGTCTTAAGCTTAATGCTTCTTGTTGTCTGATCACCAATAAGATTGATGTGGTAAATCTAAAATGAACTAGACATAGGGATTTTAGGTTTCAGCCTTAGACTTAATAGCCCACGATCTTCCTTGAGGATAGATAACCCTTTAATAGATTTCCTTACAGGATAGGACTATACCTGTCGGGCGGGGGTAGCCATAATTGGAACTTAAACTTAATGAATCCAGATAATTTGGTTGACATAGACATATGGTTCAATTGGGTTAAACTGGGTATTTGCGTCTGACCATCGACAGAGGCTTTTGCATAATTTAGTGTTCCAGGTTAGTAAACTGATTTATTACACAAACATAAAATAATCACTTCATCTTTTAAAAGATATTAGAAGGATTCACACCCTAGATCTTTGTGTCTTTTGTTATTTTCCTTAGTATTTTCTTTTGTCTTTTTATTTATTTATTTATTTTGTAAAACCACTTTCAACCAATCAAACAATCATTCTCTTCACCCTCAATTAGATATTTGTAAATAAATAGATTCAATAATTAATAACAACAGTAGGAATTAAGTCCTCGTGGGATCGATATTTTTATACTACTTGAACGATACGTGCGCTTGCGTTATACGTGTGTGTTTACGCCGGTCAAGTTTTTGGCGCCGTTGCCGGGGACTTATATTTCTTGAGTTGTTAATTTTGAAGCTATCCAATTTACTTGTATCTAATTTTCTTTATCTTTATCTGTAATTTTATTTCTTTATTGTATTTTCAGGTGGTTGAAAAATGGAACACTACTGGGAGATTGAGAGATTACGAGCTTTACAAGAAGATACACACCCCCAAATCTGGGAGCAACAGTCCGGTTTTCTGAGGCCTGTTGTCCAGCCCAACGACTATCACTGGATGCCAGAACCAAGCAATATCACATTTGCTCAACAGAACGAAATGGGAAGATGTGTAATTTGTGATAGTAACCACCCGAGCGATCAATGTATATACCTTTCAGAGTGGCAGAATTATCAGAATCATTCAAAGTATGAAAAACCATCACATTTTCCATCTTATCCACCATCCATATGCGATTTTCATCAACAACTAGAACCATCAGAGGAAGATCAGTGTTTAAAATGCTCAAAGATATGTTCGAGTTGGATGCAATGCTTGAAACAAGCCAGAATCAATTGGAAAGTATTCAGAGACAATCAGAATTCATTAAGAGGATGACAGATCAAATGAGACAATTCACAGAAAACCAGGACTACATACCTCAAGAACCAGTTCAGATGACACTGATGAAGCTTTCGAGTACCAATCATTTCACAAAGACACTTCAACAGAGGAGGAGACTGAGCAGTATCAACAACCAGAGGTATCAGTTCAGGAGCCCGAACCGGCAAAGTCTCAATTTGACTTTTATTATTCAGATTCTGACGAGGATGAAGCTGATTTGTTGTACCAACTGCACCAACAACGGATCAAACTTTCAATCCTCAAAATGAAGATCTTGGAGCATGCTTTACCATGATGTTTGAAGAAGATCTATCTGAACCATCCATTCCAGTCGTATCAGAGGATGAAAACCTAATGACAAAAACATCTTTACATCCTCAGGCAGATACTTATGGAGCATGTATTTCAAAGATGACAGATGAAGAGCTGAATACAAAAATTTTACAATACATCTGTGAAGAAAAGTGGAGCAAGAAGTAGAGCAAATGGAGGAGCAAATGTCTGACCTTAATAAAGATCCAGAGCATTCAGGAGAAACATCGCTGTTTTGGGGAGTACAAATCAAAGATATCACCCAGAAGCTTGACAGAATGGAACTTCCATTCCAAGTCAAGCACCATATAAGACCTCCTGATTTTCTTTCTTTCTTTGCAGGAACCACTGGAACAACAAGGAGCAAAAAGGTGGCACGAGCACTGAATGGGAAAAAACTATTTTTGCCACCTTACCGTTGGAAGAGACCCTTCAAAAGCAACGCTCACGGGATTGTTTTTGATCGGACATCTAAAACAAGATTGAAACCTCCTTAACAGATGAATTTCAGTCACGTCTGGCTGAAGACGAAAAATTTAGCGCTAGGAGGGAGGCAACCCATGCAATTTGTTGTAATTTCTGTTTTATATTTTGTGTATACATGTTGTAGAATTTTTTTTTTTTTAATTTTGTGTGTTGTTTTTGTAGGGAAAAGCACAAAAGAAGCATTTTAAGACAAAGGAATGGTGTTTGGCAATCAAGATGAGAAACAATTCATTAGCGATGGCTGAATAAGGAATGAAATCTTGAGACACATCCTAATGAATTTATACTAAGCGAGTGGCGTATTGCGTACACAATTCCGTTGCCTTAATTATTGCTTTGATTCGCTTTTCTATTGTAATTATCTTTATTTTCGTAGACAGGATCCAGACTTTTTGACCTTTCACGATTTCTTTTGTTGTTTAGCTAACAATCGTCCTTTGGAAGATATTAGTGCTATTATTACACTCACCTTTTTCAGGTACTATAAATTCAGCCGTCATTACACTTTTGAAGGCATCCTGATTTGAAAAAGAAATACATAAAAAAATGGAAGCCACTTCAAGAAGACGAGTTGAAAACATCTGTGTGTTTTGCGGTACTAGTGTTGGTACTAACCACAATACGTAGAAGCAGCACAGGAATTGGGTCGAGTCTTAGCAGCAAGGAATATGCACTTAATACATGGCGGAGGCAATCTCGGACTTATGGGGATCGTTTCAAAGGCTGTACAGGAAGGAGGCAGTAACGTTTTGGGAATCATCCCAAAACCCTTGGCAGAGGCAAATCTTATTGGATCATCAAACGGAGAGGAACTGATCGTGCCAGGTATGTATGAACGACTGGTAGAAAGGATTAACCGTGTTGATGCTTTTATCGCTTTGCCAGGTGGCTTGGGTACATTGGAGGAAATATTTATAGTATTATCTTGGGCGAACCTGAACATACACCAGAAACCGCTTGGACTGCTCAACGTTGATGGATTTTATGATTTTCTTTGTGTGTTTCTTGATGATGCTCGGAGAAATGGGTTCGTGTCAAAACCTATGAAAGAACTCCTCTTCACTGCCAGAACTGCTCCGGATCTAATAGACCAACTCATAGCCTATGAACCACAAGTTGACCCTATCCTTTCAAAGATAAATTGGTCCGAGGACGATCGTGGTAAGAGGCGTCGAATTAATCTGGATCTTAACCTTAATTTCCTGTAGATTTCAGCTAACCAGGTACGACCTTCTTAACTCTCCTTTTACTGTTTAAGACATTGGGGACAATGTCTCATTTAGGTTTGGGGGAGGAAATTAGTTGATTAGTACCTTGTTTTTAGTTTGTATGTTGTTTTTATTTTTAGTCCAAAATTTTTCGAAAAATACAAAAAAATTGAAAATTTTCAAAAATTACAAAAATATTTTGCGTTTTTGTATTTTTAATTTGACTAAAAGCCGAGTAAGGAGTTTCCACTCCTAGACGTATCTCAAGCCTATTTTCGAAACAAGTTAATTTTTGTTTATTTCCTTTTAATTATTTAATTTGTGAATTCTCCTTAAAACTCTGACTAAAAGAATCTTCATATGCTCAATTCATAGATATTATCAACATATAGTAACATACGGACATGAGCTAAATTGAAAAGTTTGTAATATTCAGTGCTCTAGTTTAATTGGAGGAAGCATCTCAAAAAGCAGGAGTAAAAAAAAAAAAAAAAAAAAAAAAAAAAAAAAAACGTCTGAGATTCGAGTTATTAGTTTGTAAGGGTGTTTTAACACCTAGTGCCCTAAAGTCAACTGGTTTGGGAGTCACTGGCCCAAAGCTCGTTACATGGATCAAAGATGCTGTAAAAATATATATATCTGAAGTCTGAGTAATTAAGTCCGTAGGGGTGTCTTAACACCTGGTGCCCTAAAGCCAACTGGTTTGGGAGCCACCGACCCAACACTCGCTACATAGATGGAAGATATTGTATATAAATAAAAAAAAATAGAGAAAAAAATCAAAGAAAAAATCAGGAAAATGAGAAAATTATTTCATTGCTATAAAAAAGGTGTGAAATCTGATAGAACTTTAGGACAAAAATATTACTCTCTTATCAACTGCACTTATGACTGTTGTGGGCAAAAATGAGTTGATTAATATTTTGTTGGCTGTGTATATGGAGAATGATAAATATAATCGGAGAATTTACTTATTCGGTAATTTAGAATAAAAAAAAACAATTAGTAACTTGGAGTGGAAGTTTCACCTGATTAGTCACTAACTTCTTTATTCTCTTTTCGCTTGTCTTTTTGCTTTTGTGTGCATTAGTTTTAAAGTAACTTTTTACTTTTGTAAAAATGTTTGGGGTATCATTGCTGTAAACCCTCACGAGACTACAACTCGTCCACTAGGGACACCTAGGGGTTTAAAGGCTTGTTTCATACATAAATGCAACCGTGATCCCTACGAAAGTGGCTTAGTTAATTTATTTATGTTATTTTACTCTATGTTTTGCTCGAGGACTAGCAAAATGTTAGGTTTGGGGGTGTGATGAGTGGTATTTATATTACTATTTCCCACTCATTTAACCTAATATTTTATAGTATAGTTTCTTGAGTTTTGTGAACGTTTTGATATGTTTTGTGTTATTTTGTAGATAAATAAAGTTTGGAAAGCATTGGAGGCAATTTGGGGCAAAAACGGACAAAAATGCGTCAACAGGGATATTTTGGTCTTAAGCGCATCGCGACGCCAAGCGTTCAGCGTCGCGACATCTAAAATGCGCCGAACAGTGCTAACGTGCGCTGGGTCCACAAATCAGAATCTGAGAAAAGTTTGACTTTGCTAAAATGCGCCGTGACACGTGTCACCATCACAGCCGATCTGCTAACATGCGCCGTGCCACGTGTCAATCATGCCGACAGTCATCATCGCCACGTGTTCCACGTGTCATTCCATGTCATCAGCCATGTCAGCAAGTCAACAAGTCAACATTGCCACCTCACTGCCACGTCATCATCAGCCAATCAGGAAGTGACACGTGTCGCAATTCTACGGTGCCGACAGTCTCTTCCCTTCCCACGTGTCGCCACGTCACCGCCACATCACAGCATCAATTATTGGATATCCTATCCTTATCTGACACGTGGCGGATAAGAATCTCAGCGACCAATCAGAAGCCGCCACGTGTCACAATAATTGAAGCCCAACCACTCTGCCACGTGTCACCTTATCAGCTTATCCAGAATCTTCAAACCAGCGAACCAGAGCGTGCCACGTCGACAAATCTGGCGTAGCGACGCTGAGGACCTGGCGTCGCGACGCTGGATCCTACCGAGGCCTATAAATTGAGCTCGAGATTTCAGAATTCAGTGCACCTTCCTCTCTCTTAAATTCTTTCTAAAGAGAGAGTTTCTCTCTCTAGATTCTTTAGTTTTTAGTTTTTTTTTTTTTTTTAGTTTTTAGTTTTGTAAATAATTTTAATTACGTTTTGTAATAATAGTAATTTAATTTTTACTTTTTACAGTTTTTACTATTTACCATGAGGAGGTAACTTCCCCAGGTAGGGTGAAAGGTAATTCTTTTACTGTTACTATTTATTTAATCTCCTTAAAAATAATATATTCACTATTTAAAATATTGACTTAAAAAGGATACGCCAGATTGGTCGGTTGGTAATTCATTTTAATCTGGTTTAAACCTGACTAATAAAGGATACCGCCAGATTGGTCATTGGTAATTTAATTTTGGTTCCGCTTTTATGGCTGGTTGGACTTAATTTGACTTAATCAGGTTACCGCCTATATGGCTGGTTGGAGAAAGAATCACAAGTTTATATATTATTTTATGGGAGATATCTAAATTAGTAGTAGTAAAAGTAATTCCTTTTACCTTAGCATTTTATTTTATTTTACTTTTCAGTTTTACTTTATGTCTTTTACTTTTCAGTATTTTTACTTTATGTCTTTTACTTTTAAGTTGTTACTAGCCCTAGTTATGTGTTAGTTATCTGGGGTTGTGATGAATTCTAATATCACCAGTTTATAAGGGGTTATTTTATAGTTTGGGTAATTTAAAGGTTTACTTATTAAGTCTTAAGCTTAATGCTTCTTGTTGTCTGATCACCAATAAGATTGATGTGGTAAATCTAAAATGAACTAGACATAGGGATTTTAGGTTTCAGCCTTAGACTTAATAGCCCACGATCTTCCTTGAGGATGGATAACCCTTTAATAGATTTCCTTACAGGATAGGACTATACCTGTCGGGCGGGGGTAGCCATAATTGGAACTAAAACTTAATGAATCCAGATAATTTGGTTGACATAGACATATGATTCAATTGGGTTAAACTGGGTATTTGCGTCTGACCATCGACAGAGGCTTTTGCATAATTTAGTGTTCTAGGTTAGTAAACTGATTTATTACACAAACATAAAATAATCACTTCATCTTTTAAAAGATATTAGAAGGATTCACAACCCTAGATCTTTGTGTCTTTTGTTATTTTCCTTAGTATTTTCTTTTGTCTTTTTATTTATTTATTATTTTGTAAAACCACTTTCAACCAATCAAACAATCATTCTCTTCACCCTCAATTAGATATTTGTAAATAAATAGATTCAATAATTAATAACAACAGTAGGAATTAAGTCCTTGTGGGATCGATATTTTTATACTACTTGAAAGATGCGTGCGCTTGCGTTATACGTGTGTGTTTACGCCGGTCAGTGTCCAGCCTTATTACCTCATTATTATTCTGTGTATTCTCTTCTCACTCTATTCCCCTCAATGTAAATGAGGTTTCTTTAGAAGTGTAGTATAAACGGTAGAAGTAAATACTTGTGCTAGCGGGAGAAAGAAATAAGAGATTTGATCTAAGATCAATGTGTAAAGTATCCATCCGCATATCATTATTATTAATTATACGCATTTTATTATGTATTTAGAATGCATGTTAAGGGTTTATGATGATGAGACCTTAACAAAGATAATAAATTGGTTGCCAATTTGCACTCGAAAAACCCTCGCAAAATATTAAGCTTCTTTTCCTTCCATTGAGTGATTCTCACTCAAGATCCGAGACTGGCATTGGCTTGTTGGCCAAAGTCAAGGCCTTTGTCCGTCGAGGATGTGTTTGAATCATGAAGGCTTTGTTACATATTAGTGTCTTGTCCAAGTTGTGGTTTGTTGGCCAAAGTCAAGACCACTTCTTGTCCATCGACATTGATTACGAAGCTTTCCATGGTCAATGGGTCGCGCTTGACTGGGATCACTAAGTTTGTTGTGCCAAAGCCAAGGCTTAGTTGATTCAGAGGAAAAAGGTTAGGTAATACATTGGATGTATTGGCATATATAAGATATATGTTTCGGACTTGGATGTCCCCCTACCGGATCTAGGAATTGGATTGGATCCAATCGATCTTAGAGATCTACCTAGTTAATTATCATACAATTTGTTGGCCAAATTCAAGATTGTGTGATATTTAACGGGATCCTAGCCCACTAGGAAACACGGTTTCCCGAGTACTCGACAGAAGGTTAGAGGCTCGCCGAAAATAGTGGGAGGTAAGAATTGAATTGCAATATTCGTTTAATTACTTGCCATACCGCGCTCAAAACAAATATCATACGTCAAATAAATTAAATGTTAGTTGGACTAATATTAAATGTTATTTTTTTAATAAATAGTTGGACTATATTCAAACTATTCATTTATAGTTGATTTTATAATTGGATTATAGTAATCAATATAATTGATTTTAATCTATTAAATTATAGTTGATTAAATAGTTGGACTATTGTAATCATTATAATAAATAGTACCTAAATCTTTGATTAAATAGTTGGACTATTAAAATCAAGATAAAATTGAAAGATTGACATTTAAAACATAATCCTAGGGAAAATGTATTTAAAAGGTTTAATTTTCAAATTGGGAATAAATTTCAGGATGGTCCTGGAAAATAATAAGTTACTTTATTTGATAAAATAACATATTAGGCCTAAGCTAAGAGTTAAGCAAATCGTAGAGCATAATCTTTGGAAGATTTATGTAATGATAACTTAAGTGCTTAATCCATTATACTTACCACAGTAGACTTCTTGATTTCTTGTCAGAACTAAGGGTTAGATCTTTAAAGTATGATAATGAAATTGAAGGATCTTCATAAATCTATACTTAGATTTTAGAAGTACTAAATTGCAATAAATAACTCTTGGAGAGTTAATGACTATTCTCAAGGAGATAAAGTCAAAGTTTGCAATAAGGCAAGTAGCGCAAGGCGCACTTTATTTCGATATTCTAGATGGCCTAGGCTAGGCCAAAAGCTTCTGGAATATGGAAAAGGGGCAAAAGCAAAATCATTATAATCTTCTGGGAAGATAAAGGACATATCCCAAAATGTCTGCCTAAATTGTGGCAAACAGGATCGCGGAAGCGTGACTGCCGTTTGAACAAAGCAGACATGAAGGAAT